>PVIH01006290.1:36915-112891 GCA_004025045.1 Sigmodon hispidus | reverse complement strand
GATTGCCTTTGGTAGAATTGCCATTTTTACTATGTTGATCCTACCAATCCAGGAACATGGGAGAGCTTTCCATTTTCTGATATCCTCTTCAATTTCTTTCTTCAGTGATTTAAAATTTTTGTCAAATAGGTCTGTTACTTCTTTGGTTATAGTTACTCCAAGGTATTTAATACTATTTGCAGCTATTATGAAGGGTAATTTCTCCCTTATTTCTTTTTCAGCCCTTCTATCTTTAGTGTATAGAAGGGCTACTGATTTCTTTGAGTTTATCTTGTATCCTGCTACATTGCTGAAGGTGTTTATCAGCTGTAGCAGTTCCTTGGAAGAATTTTGTGGGTCACTTATGTATGCAATCATATCATCTGCAAATAGAGATAGCTTCACTTCTTCTCTTCCAATTTGTATCCCCTTAATCTCTTTTCGTACTCTTATTGCTTTAGCTAAAACTTTGAGAACTATATTGAACAGAAAAGAAGAGAGAGTAGTATTCTATTGTGTAGATGTACCACAGTGTGTTAATCCATTCCTCATTTGAGGGACATCTAGTTTGTTTCCAGGTTCTTGCTGTTATGAGTAATGCTGCTATGAACATAGTTGAGCCAATATTTTAGGGGTGTAAATGTGCGCCTTTCTAGTATATGCCCAATAGTGGTATTGCTGGATCCTTGGGAAGAGTGATTCCCAGTTTTCTGTGGAACCACTATAAAGCATTTGGGAGTGACTGAACAAGCTTACACTCCCACCAACAATGGAAGTGTTCCACTTGCTCTGCACCCTCTCCACCATAGGCTGTCGTTTGTGACTTTTATCTTAGCTGATCTGACAGGTGTCAAGTTGTATCTCAAAGTTGTTTTGATTTGCATTTCTCTGATGGCTAAAGATGTTTAGCATTTTTTTCAAGTGCCTTTCAGCCATTTGTAATTCTGCTGAGAAATCTCTTCTTAGTTTTGAACCCCATTTTTTAATTCAGTTATTTACAGCTTTTTGCTCTAGTTTCTTGTGTTCTGTATATATTTTAGAGATCAGTCCTCTGACATTTGTAGGGTTGGTGAAAATCTTTTCTCATTCTGTAGGCTGTCATTTTTTCTTAATGACTGTGTCCTTGGCCTTACAGAAGCTTCTCATTTCAGGAGGTGCCACTTATTTATTGTTGTTCCTAGTGTCTGTGCTATTGGTGTTATATTTAGGAAGCATATAAAAATATATTTCTAGCATGAAAATGTAAACATATTAACATAATTATAATGCAAGTATACATGGTCTTAAATTCAAATTTCAGCTAAATATATATTAAGCAAATTTATTTTATCAATATAAAAATAGCTAATAAACTTTATTTTTAGATAGAATCTTATTTGTTTGAACAGTATTAAAGAATTTGAAACCGTTGGCACAGTATAATATTATCACATAGAGTTCAACTGAAAAAAATTACATACTTCCTTTGTGATGTTGCATTGAACTACATAACAAGTAAATTATGATATAAATAACTCAGTGTACTTGAGTTTTAACAGTAATAACTGTGGTATGATTATGTAAAAATTAGTAGCACTAGCTATATTTTATGTAGTATTTTTGTTTTTAGTTTCTCCAGGAAGATATATATTATTTATGAATTAGCTGAGGATGAATCAAGGGATTAATAATTAAATATATAAACTTTCATCTCAAAACTTCTTGTTATAAAATGTGATACTTATGCCTGAGGGTCTGTCTTATCTAGTCATCATGGGATATGCCAAATAACACAGATTTGGAGAACTGAGTTTTAACCTGTAGCCAATTTCCGTCTGTTATAAGCAATATGTTCACAGTGTAATCAGCAACCACTGATTAAGTTTTTATAAAACATCATACATAATCAGATTACCTCCTACAGTGGTCTATAGCCCAAAAGCCATCATGAAAACAATGTATCATTTTTGATAGTTTATTCCACATAATTTTTGAGAGATTGTTTCTCTGTGTAGTTCTGATTGCCCTTGAACTAACCGTATATATCAACCTGGCTTTGGACTCTCAGAGTTCTGGCCGCCTCTGCCTCCCAATTACAGGAACTAAAGGCAAACGTCACCATGCATGACTTAGCAGGTTCTATGCCTATGTTATGACTGTTAGCTTTGTGTTCTTGTGGGACTTCTACCAGTGGGAATGGATATTATCTTTGGCTCTTTTGCCTACCTTTGGGACACTTTTCCTCCTATTGGGTTGCCTTGTCCAGCCTGAATATGAGGGCTTTTCCTCATCTTACTGGATCTTCTTTTGTCCCACTTGGCTGTCATCTCTGGGATGGTTACTCTTAGATTAAAGAGATATGAGTCCAGAGGCATTAAGTATGACTTGGCAATACATGCTAGTTCCTATGGGTTCTGACAGGACCTTTTATTAGACTAGTGAATGTTGTTTTATTTAGTTTATTCACTTTACTTTTAAATACCTTATTTAAAGCAAAGATGTGATGTTTTATATTTCTTTTCCTGATGCTTAGAATCTTACCTCACATATAGTGAATTGGTATAGCAGAAAAAAAAGTTTTTTTAAAGTGTGTTAGTAAGCTTCAAACAATGCTAAACAAGCATGTGAATTTGTGTTCCTTTTCTCAAATCCACATATAACAGCCAATTATAATATCCATACAAGTAACAAGATACACACTCAACAGGTTACATTTAGGAATATATATATACAAATGCATACATACATGCAACAACAATTAAGAACAGAGGTAAGTATATGGGGTAGTCTAGAGGGAAGAAAGGGAAGGAAACACTGTTCTAATAAAATTATAATTTCAGAAATAAATAGCAAAAAGAACAAAAAACATTAAAAATTAAAATTAAACTGCAAACAGATCAGCTTCCATTAAGCAATATACCATAACCAGTTTCCTTTTCCTATACTCCTCCCAGCTTCTCTCCACCTCACTTCTCTTCTACATCACTTCCTCTTCATTTTCTCTGCAGAAAAGAGCAGACCTACAGGAGTCAGTGGCCTAAAAAGACAAAACTCAATAAAACAAGACAAGTTAAAAGGTCACATATCAAGCCTGGAAAAGGCAACTCAATAGGGAAAAAAGAGGCACAAGATCTGGCAAGTTAGCAATACATCTGCTCCCACTGTTAAGTGTCCCACAGAAATACTAACCTAATAGCAACATGTACAGAGGACCTAATATAAACCTGTGAACATCCTGTACTTGTTGCTTCATTCTCTGTGAATCTTCCTTAGTTGATTGGTGGGCTATGTTCTCCTGGTGTCCTCCATCCATTTTTGACTCCTACAATATTCCCAGCTCCCTTCCCTGGGGAGATCCCCAATCTCCAAGGACTAGACAGAGACCTCCAGTTCAAACTTTCTCTACATATGTTGGCTGTGCATCATTTTACCCACTCCCAATGTGCTGCTGGAGGGACCCTCTCTGATAATGACTAGACAAGGCATCAATCAATGTCTTTAGCAGAATAACATTAGAATTTGTTATTGCTAGTCTTGCTTGCTTCCACCTTATGTCTCTGAATTATCTAGTCTCCAGTTTCTTTCCATTCAGAGAGTTTAGGGTCTGAGCTCCTCTCATGGCCTGGACCTCAAGTTAAACCAAAACTTTATTGGCCCCTTTCACAAGTTCTGTGCCACCATTGTCCCCTGTCTTGCAGGCAAGAAAGATTATAGTTTGAGGGTCATGTGCTTTGGTAACAACAGTCCAACCCTCTCTTCGGTAAGTCTAGATAGTACCTTCTAGCACCAAAGAGGTTAGAATGTAGGAATAAAGGCTCCATGCAAGCACTAACTTGACCTCTCTCAGTTTAATGAGCTGTGTAGACATTAACTTTAGCAATGGGGCTCCATTGTCAGCTTTCAGAGAGCAACCTTCTGTCCCAACATTAGCCTGGGTTATTTAGGAGATCATCTGCCAACAACTTGGCCAAAGGAAAACCAGTCTACCATTGGAAGCATAGCTACAAAGGATTGCCAGTAAGAATCTATATCCTCCATAACCAGAAGTTACCTTCATAGATTCCAGAAAACTTCCACTGCACTAAGTTCCTACACAAGTCCTCCAATATTTCTCAATTACAGTTGTCTCTTCGAATACATTCTTTCTCCATATCTCCCTACATCTGATCCTTCCTACACCTATTTCTACCAGTGCCCAGTTTACCCACAAAAATTTATTCTATGTACCATTTCTAGGGAAGTCTATTTTCCCATTAGAGCTCTGTTCTTTGCCTAACCTCTCAAGATATATGGATCTAGGAGATCCATTTATAAGTGAATATATATCACATTTGTTTTTCTGTGTCTGGGTTACCATAATCAGAATGACTATTTTACTTGTCTGTCCATTTACCTGCAAATTTCACAATGTCAATTTTTAACAACTTAGTAATACTCCATTGTGTAAATGAAACACATTTTTTTTATTTGTTCCTCAGTTGAGGGACAGCAAGGGTTGTTTCCAGTTTCTAGATATTATTAATAAATTCACAGAGAACACAGTTGAGCAAGTGTTCTGATGGTATGGAGTGTTCAATGGTGCATTCCAAAGGTGAGTAGAATTAGATCTTAAAGTAGATGGATTCACAATATTCTGAAAAACACCATGCTGTGTTATTGGTCTTACCCATTTTGACAATTGTAAGATGAAATCTCAAAATAGATTTTATTTACACTTTCCTGTTGGCTAAGGATGTTGAATATTTCTTTAAATGTTTTGCAGACATTTTAAATTCTTTCATTAAAAATTCTTTGTTTTTATCTGCACACCACTTTAACTATTTGTTTTGTTTTGTTTCAATCTAATTTCTTGAGTTCTTTAGACATTTTAAATATTAGATCTCTATTAAATGTGAAGTTAGTAAAAATCTTTCCTGATTCTTTAGGCTGCCTTAAGTGTCCAATTGACAGTGTCCTTAGCCTTATACTGGCATTTCAGTTGCATGAGATGCAATTTATTTCTTGTTTATTTTAGTGCCTGTGCTATTGCTACTCTGTTGAGAAAATTGTTTTCAATACCAATGCATTTAAGGATCTTCACTACTTTCTATTCTAAATTTTAGTGTTGCTGGTTTTATGTTGACGTCTTTGATCCACTTCAAGTTTTTGTAGGGTGATAAATATCACTCTATTTGAATTCTTCTTTAGAAGAGTACCAATTGTTGAAGAGGCATTTATTTTTTTAAAATCCAGTTTGTATTTCTGTCTTCATTATCAAAATTCAGTTGTTCTTAGATATGTGGACAATTTGATTTCATTTATCAGTGAGTTTATATTTATGTGAATACCATGAAATTTTTATTACTATAGTACAACTTGCTATGAGAAATGGTGATAACTCCAGGAGTTCTTTTATTGTTGAGGCTTGTTTCAACTATCCTGGATTTTTTTATTTTTATATATGAAGTGGAAATATTTTTTTTAAAGTCTGTAAAAATTGTATTGGTTTTGTCATAGAGATTGCATTGCATCTGTGGATTGCTTTTGGTAAGAGGATGTTGTTACTATGTTGCTTTTACTGTCCCATTAGCAAAAAAAGTATTTTTATTTTCTTATATCTTCTTCAGTTTCTTACTGGGATGCCTTGAAATTTTATTATATAATTTTTTTCACTTGCTTGGTTAGAATTAACCCAAGATATTTTTATATTATTAAAGACTATCCTGAAAAGTGCTGTTTGCCTGATTTTTCACTTGTATAAAGTAGGCCTAATAATTTTTGTGAGTTCATCTGTACTCGGCAATGTTGCTGAAAGGGTTTACCAGGTGTAGGTGTTCCCTAATAAAATTTTTAGGTCACTTATGTATACTATTATATAATCTGCAAATAACTATACCTTGATTTATTCCTTTCTAAATATATCTCTTTGAATTTTTTAATTGCTCTATTGCTCTAGTTAAAACTTCAAATACCATATTGAGTAAATATGGAAAAGGTAGACAATCCTGTCTTGTTCCTCATTTTAGTAGAACGGGTTTGAGTTTCACTCCATTTTTTTTCAAAAAACTTGCTCTAAATTTTCTTTATTATTAAGATATTCCCTGTAACCATAATCTCTCCTAGAATTTTATTATAAATTGTTGGATTATGTCAAAGGCTTTTCAGGCATTTAATAAAATGATCAAATGTGTGGGTTTTTTTTTACAGTTTATTAATATGGTGGATTACATTTACTAATTTCTTGTGTTGAACTATACCTGAATCACTTGAATGAAGCCTACTTGAGCATGATAAATGATCATTTTGACATGTTCTTTGATTTGATTTACAAGTATTTAACTGAGGATTTTTGCATCAATGTTCATGAGGGAAATTTGTATACAAATTTTTCTGTGTTAAATTTTCATGTAGGTTGGATATCAAAGTGAATCAGAGTAACTATAGCTTCATAAATAGATTGAAAAATATTCATTCTACTTTGTGGAATAATTTGGGGAGTATTGGCACTAACTCTTTTTTAAATGTCTGATAGAATCCCATGCTAACAAAGTGCCTATATAAAAAAACTATAGAAACTGAATACAAGAGAACTAACAACAGAGCTGAAAGCCCTAAAACAATTACAGGCAAACTTACCTAGAAGGAGTAAATGACAGCAAATAATCAAACTTAGAGCTGAAATCACTACAATTTAAACAAAAAGAATAAGATAAGGAAGCAATGAATCAAAGAGTTGGTTCTTTGAAAAAGTCAACAAGATAGGTAAACCCTTATCTAAACTAACCAAAAAGCAGAGAGAGAGAGAGAGAGAGAGAGAGAGAGAGAGAGAGAGAGAGAGAGAGAGAGAGACGCCGCTTAGGGAATGTAGCAGATTATAAGGTCATCCTTTGAAAATCTATACACCACAAAAATAGAAGAAATGGAAAGCTTTCTAGACAGGTGCCACATACAAACACTAAATCAAGATCAGATTAATGACTTAATCAGGAAAATCGCCTCAAAAATTGAAACTATCATTAGAAGTCTACCAAATAAAAAATGCCCAGGCCCAGATGGTTTTAGTGCAGAATTCTCCCAGACATTCAGAGAAGAACTAATAACAATACTCCTCAAACTGTTCCATACAGGAGAAAACAAAGAAATATTGTTAAACTCTTTTTATAAGGCAACAATAATCCTAATACCCAAACCACACAAAGATGCAACAAAGAGAAAATTACACACCAATTTCTCTCATGAACACTGATACAAAATTCTCAACAAAATTCTAGCAAACTAAATACAAAAACATATTTAAAAATTCATTTACCATGATCAAGTAGGCTTAATCCCAGAATGCAGGGATAGTTCAACATATGAAAAACTGAAAATGTCACCCATCATATAAACAAACTGAAGAAAAAAAAAACACATGATCATCTACTTAAATGTTGAAAAAGCCTTTGACAAGAATCTAACACTCCTTTATGATAAAAGTCCTGGAGAAATCAAAAATACAGGGAAAATAACTACATAAAATAGAGTTGATTTACAAGAAGCTGACAGCCAAAATCAAATTAAATGGAGAAAAAACTTAAACCAATTCCACTAAAATCAGGAACTAGACAAGGCTGTCCCCTCTTTCCTTATTTATTTATCCAATATAGTTCTAAAAGTCTTGACTGAAGCAATAAGAGAATGAAATTGGAAAAGAAGAGTGAAACTTTCTCTATTTGCAGATGATATGATTGTACACATAACTGACTCACAAAATTCTACCAGGGAACTTAAACAACTGATAAACACCTTCAGCAATATAGCAGAATACAATATTAACTCAAAGAAATTAGTAGCCCTCCTATACAATAATAAAAAGCCTGAAAATGAAATGAGAGAAACATCAACTTTTATAATAGCTACAAATAGCATTAAATACCCCAGGTGTAACTATAACCAAAGAAATAACAGATATGTTTGAGAAAACATTAAATCACTAAGGAAAAAAAATGAAGAGGATATCAGAAAATTGAAAAATCTCCCATGTTCCTACATAGGTAAAATCTACATAGTTAAAATGGCAATCTTACCAGAAGCAATTTACAGATTCAATGCAGTTTTCATCAAAATCCCAACACAATTTTTTACAGGCCATGAAAGAACAATGCTCAGTTTATTTGGAATAATAGGAAAGTCAAGATTGCCAAAACAATTGCTCAACCAAAGAATCTAAAAATGCACCACCATCCCTGACTTCAAGTTATACTGTAGAGCTACAGTAATAAAAACAGACTAATAATGGCATAAAAAGTGACTGATGGATTAATGGAATGAAACTGAAGACCCAACATTGACCCACACATCTATGAACACATGATTTTTGACAAAGGGGCCAAAGATATTCAATGGAAAAAAGATAGTATATTTAACAAATGGTGTTGGCATAGCTGGATGGTAGTGTGTGGAAAAATGCCAATAGATCCGAGCCTGTCACCCTGCACAAAACTCAAATCCAAGTGGATCAAAGACCTCAACATAAACCCAGCCACTTTAAACTTGATAGAAAAGAAAGTGGGAAATACACTTCTACGAATTGGCACAGGCGACCACTTCCTAAATATAACATCAGTTACACAGACACTAAGAACAACAATCAATAAGTGAGACCTCCTGAAACTATAAAGCTTCTGTAAGGCCAAGAACACAGTCAATAAGACAAAGTGACAGCCTACAGAATGGGTAAAGATTTTCACCTACCCTACATGTGACAGAGGACTGATCTCTAAAATATATAGAGAACTCAAAAAACTAGAGCCCAAAACCCTAAATAATTCATTTTAAAAAATGGGGTTTAGAACTAAAAAGATAATTCTCAGCAAAAGAATTTCAAATGACTGAAAGGCACTTGAAAATGTCTTCAACATATTTAGTCATCAGAGAAATGAAAATTCAAATAACTCTGAGATACCACCTATTATCTGTCAGAATGGCTAAGATCAAAAACACAGATGATAGACTATACTGGAGAGGATGTGGAGAAAGAAGAACACCCTTCATTGTTGGTAGGCATGTAAACTTGTTCAGCCACTCTGGAAGGCAGTCTGGAGGTGTCTCAGAAAACTGGAAATTAATCTTCCCAAGGACCCAGCAATACCACTGTTGTGAAAAGTTCTCGGCCAATCTTTCTGGACCTGGACCAGAGGTTCAGGACCAACTCTCAGCCTTGCTGTGCCACAAATAATCACACACAGGCATGTTTTACTTTTATACTGTTTGATCTAGGGCCCAGGCATATAACTTGCTAGCTCTTTAGTCTTAAATTAACCCTTTGTTTTTAACCTATTTGGCTGTGTGGCTCAGTACCTTTTTTTAGAGCAGCATTTCAGCTTCTTTCCTCCTGTACTCAGAGTTTTCTTAGCATGGTAGCCCTGTCCATACTTTCTGTTTGCCTTTTGCCTATCAGCCTTTTATTAAACCCAAAGGCAGGACAATTATTTAAAATGTAACACATCCCATTATTTTCCCTTTTTTCTCATTTTAAAACAAGAAGAACCCCAAATCTAATATCATTGTTTTCATTACCTATAATGTAAACAAACATAAACATTCATAATCCATTTTTTGGGAATGTGGGTGTAGTTCTCTATGCTACCTCCTGCTGAAAGGAGGTGTTGACAATCCCATGGGGATCCCAAAAAATTTTAGGACTATAAATAAGTCTCTAGTGGAGTAGCCTGTAAGGCTGGGTAAAGTCAGTCCATCTTCTTGAAGGAGTTTGGATGCATAACTGAGAAGAAACTTTAACAGAGGTGGCCTAACATGTGGCAGGATCTAGGCCAATCATTTCCATTGGAGAATTTTCAGGGGAGGTCTTCCTCAATCAAACTTTCTTTTCTTTAACTGGGAATAAATCCATAGTCTCTCATTTTCTGCAGAAACAAAAAGAAAACCACTTCTCAAAAGTAGTATATCTTTTTATTTCAGTTTTAAAGTCAACTTATTTATACAATGTATACATTGGAATAATGCAACAGCATTTATATTTAAATCACTTTTAGCAGCTTTTACTACTTCCTTTATAGTCAAAACCCTGAAAGACGAGACAATAGCATACCATTTCCACATGGTCTTTGTATTTTATATTTTTACATAGATATTTTTTTTCTCTCTTGTAAAGGCTTTTTTCTACCCTTTTTCTATTTTATTTTCTCTCTCAAGCCTATGTATATTTTAAGCTTGCCCTAAACCATTTATAGATTATTTTTAAATCTATAATTACTATAATCTCCTTTATCCTATAGTTTCTGTTTCTGACTACCTTTTGCTTGACTAGGGTGGCTGACCAACCCAGCTGTTTCTATTTCTTTTTGTGTCTACACACCTTTAATATGCCAAGGTTTGGCTTAAAAATTAAATGCTTCACTAGGGTGGCTGACTTCACTCAGCTCCATTTATTACTTTTTGTTTTTGTTCACACATTTAATCCTCCACCCAGTTACCTCTCTCTATGTTTCTGCCCATATCTTTAATCTGCCAAATTGTGGCCAAGGATTAAAGGTGTCACTAGGATGGCTTCATGGCTCCACCTTGTTCCTAGTTTACCTGAAGTTTAGCTTTTTAGCTAATTATCATATGCAATTACCACTCTGGAATTTTAGGGTCCATATAGTCATCAAGTAAATCACTGAAATCTGCTGCTCATTAACCCATTTAAGTTTTTGAAAGCAAAGCCTCATAAAAGACTCACAAGTGTTTTGACTCTAAGGCTGAATCAGGAAACTTGCAGTTAAAAAAGCCATGGCTCTGCTTGCCTCCAGCAAACAGAGCTGATCCAAGGAAATGCTGCCACTAAGAAGAGTCAATCTTTAACTCTGTTTCCATATGCAGTTTGTTTCTTACACTGAAGCTCAGGAACAAGCCTTGTTACACCTCTTAACCTGAATTCCAAAAGCCTGATATTTTGTAGCTCAAGCCCACATGCCTCACCAGGCCATCTCTGTACCACAGCTCATATAAGAGACACAACTCCCAAAAGCTGTTTTTGGATCTGATTCTGTGATCTAGAAATCTTTTATTAATATTTCTCAAGCTTTATGTGAGTGGACATCACCCAAGCTGGGTTGTCATTGGTTGTAAATGATTTCTGGGCTGGATTTTCCAAAGTTTAAAAGAAAAAGAATATTAGGTTTGGGGTTCTTCTTGGTTTAAAAAGAGAAAAAGGGAAAATATAGTGAGATATGTTACATTTTAAATAATTGTCCTGCCTATGTATTTAATAAAAAACTGATTGGCCAAAGGCAAACAGGAAGTATGGGTAGGGCTACCATGACAAGAAAACTCTGAACAGAAAGAACACACAGACTCTGGAGAGACTCCACAGGGATGTGACAGAGGCACAAGGAGGAGATGGCAGCATATGCAGAGGAAAAAAGCTGAAATGCTGCTCTGAGAAAAGGTACTGAGTGCACATCAAAATAGGTTAAGAAAGATGGGTTAGTTTAAGACTAAAGAGCTAACAAGCTGTATGCCTGGGCCCTAGGTCAATCAGCATAAACACAAGATATGCCTGTGTGAAGTTATTTGAGAAAAAGCAAGGCTGAGAGTGGATCTAAACTTCTAGTCCAGTCCCAGAAAGACTGAGCCAGAAACTTTTAAAACAAATGGCACCCAACGTGGATTATTCACATCCATAAAAAGCATGAGACAGCTTAAATAGGGTTCCAGAGCTAAAAAGAGAGCCAAAAGAGGCTATCAAATTGTACCTCTATAGTGAATCATACTACAGAGATGGCTTGGTGTACTGGTTTGAATTTCAAAATGGTGGATCTACTGCAGGCAGCTTAAACCACAAATTGTTCCAAAAGTCTTACAAAAAACTTGGTGTAAGAAACAAGCTGTCTTTTGAAACACAAACCCATGTCCAGAGTGGAATCAAAAGGAAAGCATATTCCAGCTCCTGGGCCACCCATCTGGAAAATCCCTGCCTAGAGCCAGGGTCACACCCACAGTTCTAACTTCTCACAATAATTAGCAGGCAGCCCCTAGACTAAAGCTGGAAGGGGCCTTCCCCAGTAATTCCTAGCAGAAGAAACCTCTAATGGCTGGGCCCCAACTCTAGGGCAAACTGTGACAACATATACAATCAGATGCATTTGAAACACTGACCTGTGTTCAAAATAGAGTCAGAAATAATGTAGACTCCTTTGTAGAACAGACAAGAGACACACAAACCCTACAGCTACAACTGACTAGGTACTGACTAAAAGCAAAGCACTGATGCAATGGATAGATGCCAGTGCAAGAATGCATATAACAATATAAAGAACAACAAGGCAAGACCAGAAGAAACTGGTGATTCTACAACACCAAGACCTGAACAGAGCAATGAAGGGGAAACAGAAGGAAACAACTACAAGAACACCTTTATGAAGATTATAGAAGGCTTAAAAAAGGATATAAAAAATTCCCTTAAGAAAATAGAAGAAAACACAAGCAAAAAATTGGAAGAGATGAACAAATCCTTGAAAGAAAACCAAGAAAAAGGAAACCAACAAATGAAAGAAAAATTCCAGGAACTAAAAACTGAACTAGAAAAATTTTTAAAAAAGGCACAGAATGAGTCAAAGGTCCAAATAGAAAATCTGAAGTAAAAAGCTGGAACTACAGACACAAGCATAACCAACTGAATCCAAAACATGAAAGAGAGAATCTCTGGAGTGAAAGTCTCAATAACAGAAATAGATACTTCATCCAAAAAAAATCCACTAAAACAAAAAATTCCATAACACAAAATGTTCAAGAAATTTGGGACACCATGAAAAGATCTAATCTGAGAATAATAGGAATAGAAAAAAAAAAAAGAATACCAGCTCAAAGGCACAGATAATGTATACAATAAAATCATAGAAGAAAACTTTCCCAGCCTAAAGAAGGAAATGCCTAGAAAGATACAAGAAGCTTACAGAACAAGTAGATTAAACCTGCCCCCAAAATCTGCTAGCCATATAATAATCAAGCCACAAAACATACAGAACAAGGGAAAAATTTTAAGAGTTACAAAAGAAAAGGACAAAATTACCTATAAAGGCAGACCCATCAAAATAATGCCAGCCCATTCAATGCAAACAATGAAATCAAGGAGGTCCTAGTCAGAAGTTAGGCAAACATTAAAAGAGCATGGCTGCCAACCTAGACTACCATACCAGCAAACTATTAATCACCATAGGTGAAGTAAACAAGATATTTCACAACAAAATTAGATAAACAATATCTATCCACAAGTACGAGCCTTCAGAAAGCACTAGAGGGAAAACTCCAAGCTAAGGACCCCAGATAAACCCATGAAACCACAATCAAAAATCTCAAAGATGAAAATCCCACAGAGAGAAAACACACACAAGGTACCACCAAAAGTAACAGGGAATAACAATCAGTGGTCGTTAACATCCCTTAATTTCAATGGACTCAATTTATCTAGAAAAAGATACACCCTAACATGGTGGATACAAAAACAGAAGTCTTCCTGCTACTGCATACAAGAAACACACCTCAACTTCAAAGACAGACATCAGCTCAGAGAAAAGGTAGGGAAAAGATTTTTCAATCAAATGGCCCTAAGAGACAAGCTGGTGTGGCCATCCTAATATCTAACAAAGCAGACTTCAAACTAAATAAATTAAAAGATACACCAAGATGGACATTACTTATTCAACTCAGGAAAAATTGATCAATTTAATTTGCAATAACAGGAAAGCCAGGATTTCCAAAACAATTTTGCTCAAAAAAGAACCACAGAAGGCATCACGATACCTGACTTCAAGTTATATTATAGAGCTACATCAATAAAAACAGCCTGGTACTGGCATAACACAGACTTGTGGATAAATGGAATCGAATTCAAGTTCCTGATATTAACCCAGAAACCTAAGAACACCTGATCTTTAAAAAAGAGGCCCAAAATATTCAATGGAATAAAGATAGTATCTTTAACAAATGGTATAGGCCTAACTGGATGGTAGTATGTAGAAAAATGCAAGTAGATTGAAACCTATCATCCTGCACAAAACTCAAATCCAAGTGAACAAATACCTCAACATAAACCCAGCTACACAGAACTTGATAGAAAAGACAGTGGGGAATACCCTTCAACACATTGGTACAGATGACCACTTCCTAAATATAACACCAGTAACACAGACACTAAGAACAATAATAAATATGTGGGACCTCCTGAAACTGAGATGCTTCTGTAAAGCCAAGGAAAAATTCAATAAGATAAAACAACAGCCTACAGAATGGGAAAAGATTTTCAACAACCCTATAAGTGACAGAGAACTGATCTTTCAAATATATAGAGAACTCAAGAAATCATCACTCAAAGCCCTAAATAACCCAATTAAAAATGGAGTTCAGAACTGAAAAGGGAATTCTCAGCAGAAGAATTACAAATGACTGAAAGAGACTTGAAAACGTGTTCAACATATTTAGTCATCAGAGAAATGCAAATCAAAACAATGCTGAGATACCACCTTACACCTGTCAAAATGGCTAAGATTAAAAACACAAATGACAGCCTATGCTGGAGAGGACGTGGAACAAGTGGAACACTTCTTCATTGTTGGTGGGAGTATAAACATGTTCATCCACTCTGGAATGCAATATGGCGTTTTCTCAGAAAACTGGGAATCAATCTCCCAAGGATCCAGCAACACCACTATTGGGCTTATACCCTAAAAATGCACATCCACACCCTAAGAGCATTATCTCAATTATGTTCATAGCAGCTTTATTCATAATAGCAATCAAGAAAGAACCCCTGAAAATTCTCTAATGGAAATGGATGGCCTAGATTTTTCCAGCATGTCAGAGTACCTCTGTTGTAGTTTCCTCTGAGTTCTGTATCCAAAACTACTTCAAGAATACTGGTTGAGATTACCCAATCTTACAGACTACTCCACTAAATACTTATTCATAATTCTAAAATCTTTTGCATCCCCATGGGATTGCAAATGCCCCCTTTCAGCAAGAAGTAGCTTAGAGAAGTATGCCCATATTACCAAAATATGAATTATGGATGTTTGTGTTTGTTTACATGTTGGGTATAAGACATTATAGGTAATGATAAAAAAGGATATTAGATTTGGGGTTCTCTTGTTTTAAAAAGAGAAGAAGGGAAAATGTGATGGATTATGTGTTATATTTTAAAAAATTGTCTTGCCTATGGATTTAATAAAAAGCTGATTGTCCTAAAGACAGACAGGAAGTGCATGAGGGAATACTAGGCTAAGAAAATTCTGAGTACAGGAAGAACAGAGATAGATGCCAAACACAAAGTCACCAGAGAGACAACACAGATGCCAGAGTTGCCAGAGCTGCTAGGAGACACAGAGGAAATGCTGCTCTGAGATAAGATACTGAGCCACAGGGCTGAACAAGATGGGTTGATGAAGGAGTTAGCAAATTATATGCCTGGGACCTAGGATGGTCAGCACAAAATTAATATAAGTTTGTCTGTGAATATTTGAGGCTAGGCAGGTTGAGAGTAGGTCCAAATATCCGGTCCAGTCCTGGAAAATCTGGGACATAACCAAATAAAACATACCACTATTAGGCATATATTCTAAAGATACACATTCACACCCCAAAAGCATCAGCTCAACTGTGTTCATAGTAGCATTATTTATAATAGCAAGAACCTGAAAACAGCATAGATGTTCCGCAACCGAGGAATGAATTAACAAATTGTCGTACATCTACACAATGGAGTACTACTCAGTAATAAGGAAAAATGATATACTAAAATTTGCATGCAAATGGATGGATTTGGAGAATATCCTCTTGAGCAAGGTCTCGCAAACCCAGAAGGATAAGCAGGGGTTGTACTCACTCACTAATGGATTTAAGTAAAAGCATTTTTATTTCTTTAAAAAATGATGAGTAAATAAAGAGATTTAAAACACACACAAAACAGCAAAAACAAATAAAACAACAAAACAAAACAAGAAGACAAAACAAAACTTGTGGTTTGACTGTAAAAGAATTGCTTAGCAAGAATTTGTGTTGGCCATAGAGCATCTGTGGGCATTAACCGTGACCTAGTGTGGTTTTTTTATCTGTAGCTGAGCCTAACCTGGTTTGAGGTGCCTCAGATTTTATTTTTTATATTACATATATTTTAGAGAAAAGAGACACATAGAAGAATTATTTTCATTATTGTCCCTACCCACAGGGTGTCAACACGGGAGACCACCTACGAGAGAGAATGAAGGGAAGGGAGACGCAAAGGAAGGCAGCAGGTCAAATGGGATTCTGATCGAGCTGCGATTTATTACTATTCTATACATGCTTATATAGCAGAATATGGGGAGGGAGCAATCTTCAAACACCTGAAGGAAGCTGGCCAGGGGAGCAGGATATTGGCAGGGTAAAAAGGTGACTGGTCTTGCTTCAGGGGAGAGTTGCTAGGTAACCTAATCATAGAATGTTCTTGTTATCTTATTCTTTAGAGCTATTTTTTATGTTATCAGGAGGGCTGCAAAGTAACCTAGCCACAGAATGTTCCTGTTATTCTATTCTTTAGTATTACTCCTCTGCTACTGTTAAGCAAACTAGAACATCTATTTTACTTTGGGAAAAACATCTATTTTACTCCAGGTCGTGCCGGCTCAGTGGTTGGTTTCTCAGTAAGTTCCCATGGGAGCCTTTAGCTAGAGGCCTAGAGGCTCAAGCCAGGGTCTTGGTCCCTGACACATTATTTAATATGCCTACATTAAAAACTAACTACAAATATTGTTAAATTTGAAGCTGTGTTCATCAAGTTTCTCCCTTTAAGATATCCACAATGATGTATCTTTTTAAAGAAATTTCAATACAAATGTGTATTTTATACAATAACAGATGTTGAAATATAAATAGATAATAATAAAAAAGAAATAAAAAAGAATTCCATGCTAAAACAATCTATCTCTTGACTGTACTTCTTTTTGTTCTAGAATTTTAAGATATATAAGTTGCTAGAATCAAATCTCACCCACTATTTTATGTAGCACTTAGTGCTATAAACATTGCTCTGACCACAACTTGCATTGTGTCCCATGAGTTATGGTATGTTGTACATTCATTTTCATTGATGCTAGTCTTTAATTTCTTTCTTTACTTCTTCATTGATACAGTAGAGAGCTGTTTAATTTCCATGAGTTTGAGGGCTCTCTGTTGTATTTGTTGTTGAAATCCAGAATTATTAAATGTAGTAATTTGATAGGATGCAAAAGGTTACTTCAATTTATTTTTTAATCTAATGAGACTTGTTTTGTGATCAAGTACTTGGCCAATTTTGAAGAGTGTTCCATGAGATTCTGATAAGATATAAAGATATATTCTTCCTTTTTAGTCCACTGATTTTTATTATTACATATCAGATAGTATTTTAGGTGTCAATATTAGCTGTTTTCCATAATAAGTTAAGATTCCAATGAACCTGAAAATATATATTTTAATTTCAGTCTTTTAGATTAATAGAATTGAAGTTTAAAGGAACTATGAAACTTAAATAAAATATTTGTGAGTAGTTTATGCACAAAACCTTGTTACTTTGATAATTCAGCAACTAAACTCTCCTTTAAAATATTCTTTTGGTGTTTCTCATTCAAGGTAATTTCCCAAAGAACTTCACAAAATAAAATCACAAAATAAAAAAAACAAGTGTTTCATTACATGTTACAATGTACCACATTAAGTCATAGTCTTTCCTCACAATAGTTCAAAGTTCTAGTTTCTAAATAAATGTAATTTAAAAAATTAAATGAGGTTTTGGAATTTTAACTTCAAGCTAGGTGTTGTACTCATACCTGTAATTCCAATAACAGATTGACTAAAGAAGAGCATCAATTATTTCAGATCAGATAAGCTATGATGGAAAGCTCTGAAGAAACAGAAAGTCAAAACTTGCCTGGTCTAAATGAGGTCCTGTATCAACCACCATCTCCAAGTTAATACTACTAAATAAATAATAAATTTAAATATATAAATTAATTTAAAATTAATTTATAACACACATTAAACATTCATGCATATGTATAGTATTAATTTTGACAGACAGTACTTTTACCAGCTATGTAATAAATTCAATATAATACATAGAAAGTATTTTGTAAGTGCAGTATTATGACTTATTCTTTTTGTTCATCATGAGAAGCATCTAAGCAATAAATATAGTAAGAACAAAAAAATTAAGTTTAATTAAGTCAAGTATTACTTTTATAAGAAATCATTAAATGTTCTAAGCTTCTCCCTCATCAAATAAAATATTAGAATACAGTTAACATACTTATACCAGATTAAAAATGTTATCAAAAAATATCTATTCTTCAGTTGCTCTTCTGATAAAAAGTTAGAGATTATCATGTCTTTAGGAGGGGCAGGAGGTGAAAGGGAGTTTGAACAAGGGGATATATAAATAAAAAATATGACTTTACTCATAATAAAAAATAAAAAATACATTATATAATATAAACAATTTTATTATTAATTATTTAGCAAATAATTGTGAGTCCATAAAAAAGCAAAATATCTAGGCAATATATTGGCAAACA
Organism: Sigmodon hispidus; assembly: GCA_004025045.1. Classification (NCBI taxonomy): domain Eukaryota; kingdom Metazoa; phylum Chordata; class Mammalia; order Rodentia; family Cricetidae; genus Sigmodon; species Sigmodon hispidus. The sequence goes on along the minus strand of PVIH01006290.1, from coordinate 94,388 downwards.
AATACTAATTCTAAACTGTTTACTTTTAATGTGCATATTATTTTTGGGTGTAAAGTAATAAAATAAGCAAATAAAATTATTATTTGAGAATATTAAGTATGGTAAGAATTTATATTTAGTACCAAATATCATGCAGATTCCCTTGTAATTAATATGGTATATAAAAAATTGAAAGTACAAAAATATTCAGAAAATTTTAAAATACTTTGTAAAAGAACCTTACAATTTTTTAAAACAAACTGAAGCCTTATTTTTTTTTAACAAAAGTATTTTTAAAGCTTTCTTTGAATATTTAAAGTCCATAGTCTTGTAAGAGCCTTTACAAAGCAAACAAAAGAAGAACTGCTTTGCTCTTCTTTGGACATACTCAATAATGTAAATTAAACTTAATTTTATATTTCCATCTGTATATGATAAACAGAACACATCATTTCTGCAATCCCTTTAGGCATATATAATTCAAGAAAAAAGTAAAATTTGAATAAAATTATGCAAGAATTGCAAACTAAATATGCTAATGCTATGACTATTCACTTTGTTCATTTTTATGTACATAATCTTTGCTTTTAGAATATATCTGTCATTAAGATACACCATTTTGTATTATGTCTGCTGGTTTATTATAAAATAATATGATATTGATGCCACCAAGAAAATGCCAAGACCAAATGCACAAATCAACAAAGGAAATATTTCCTCATGTTATTTCTTCTCAACAAATAAATCTCTGTTGTTACCTGAACAGTAGCAAACCTGAAAGGTACTCTAATACATCTTGAGGTTATTGTCAAGTTGTAAAATTTAGAGAAAATTCCAGGTGGTAAATTCCTAGGCTTCTGAATGAGAGGCAAAGCGTAAAAACATAAGGTTTAATAATCAGTAAACCTAATCCTATGAAGACTTTATTTGATTGAGTAGTCTAAACCATAACACTCTGTGACAAGAGTTTAATCTGAGAAGGTATTAGTCTTCTTTGAGGGGACACTTATTCTTTGATCAATATTGTATAAACTTAAGAAATCAGGACAAATATTATGGCATTTAAAAATGAGTTGCCATTTCCATTTGTGTTTACCTAAAGAATAAAATAACTGGATATATGTTTTCTAGATTTACTGTAGAAAACATGCAGTAGAAATTTAAATGCTTCATTTTCTTCTAAAGATAAATTTTCATCAGAAACATTGTAGATTTCTTTTTAAAATTCCTGTGATATCTATTCATTCAATGTTTTTATAAAGTTTAACCATCTAAAGCATAACTTTGATAGACATCTGTCAAATGGTGGTCATACTAGCCTTTAAAACTTATAGCAAAAAGATTGTGAATACCAGGCCAGCTGAGATACATAGCAAGACTTTCTCTGTAAAATAAAGACAAAAATGCAGAAAATTTGAAACAATTCTTTAAAATCAATAACAATGAAAAAATTAAGATTTACAGATTTAAACTGGATTTCAAATTACACAGTGCCTCATTTCTATATTGATGGCCTCTGGCAGGGATGTGAGTGAAGAAAGTCTTGTTTTCTTAAAGGATCTGTCTACAGGGAGTTTAATTATGCTTCAGTAAGGAAGTGAGCAGCATAAATGGGAGTTTTTGGAAATGGGGAGATCATAAGTGTGAGTATGAATCTTAGAGGACTGATAACTGAGTTTGATGGTCTGCATGATGTAAAAAACACCATAATTTACCAGATAATGTGAGTATGTGTAACAAATGTATTTAAATAGTTGCAAATTATACATTTAAATAGCTAATTGGTAGCTATATTTGGTACTTGATCAAAAATATAATTCATAGATTCAAGCAACAAAATAAAATCAAAAGAAAATAGATAAAAATGACGTGATTACTAAGTACTTTCTAGTCAAACTCTTGATAATAAAAGGGAAAAAAAGTTTAAAATTCAGAAGAGAAAAACATATGCCAACATACTGATAATGAGCGTTGAATATTTTATTTGTACTTAAACCAATGCAAAACACTAGAATTACATCTTGAGAAAATATTTTAAAACCAAAACCAAGAATTATATATATGCAGAAGACACACTAGAAAATATGCACAATATAAATGAAATAGACCAGAAAAAGTGGAGTTTGGCCACTGGCAAATATGCACTGCAAAGTCTATTACAAGATTCTTTTCTTGTGCAAATGAAGTGTACCAGGAGGAAGAAAGTATACTAGAAACAGTACATGCTGGCTGAGCACAAAATATGAGACACTGCATGCTAGAAAAACAAAACTAAACAAACCAAACTTTGACCTACCCAGTGGCAGGAATGTTGTATCACTTTTTCATGTCTTAACAAGTATGGTCTCATAGATACTCAAACATTTCAAGCTATTACCACTCCTGCTGTTTATCCTCAAGAATTTTACTGTAATGCTCTGCTGATGAAGATGCCATATCCTTTAGTGTGGAGAAAACAAGCTGATATAAATCTGGAACCTTCATGCTACTATCTTTCACAGTGTTATATGCTCTGCTGGAAGAGAAAAGCAATCATCCATGTTATCTAACTGTGAATGCTGTGAACTATAATGATCACTGTGCTGTCATGCTATATCTAATAGTACATTTTTGCACAAATGCTATAGGAATAGACAAATGATTTCTAACTGTATTTATGGCTCAGTCCATGAAATGCTACCAATATCCAGCACTATTACCAAAGTCAAAAACCTGTGGCAAGGGAAGTCATAGTCCCAAATAGATATTCTTCTACTATTATTCTACTTTACATGAAAATACTGATTGCAATAAATCCTTGATTTGATTCAGGTTTCTTAATTTTATTTTATTTTATTTATTTTATTTTATTTTTTTTGGTTTCTTAATTTTAAAGCGCCATGAATACTGGACTATCCCTAAGATCCATCTTGAATATCCTCTTATTGCCCAGAGTGATGTCTTGTAGCTGGGTGGGGCATCTGGGGATGAGATCAGGCACCTCAGGCCACTGCATACCTCTCTGCCTTTGGCACCAGCCACCCAGTCACTCATAGGGTAAGACCATAATTATGCTTACAGACTGAGAGCAGTACTGTGGAGGCTCTACCTGTTGTCTAGACCCACAGGGCCTAGCTTCTGGGTAGACAAGGATCAGCACCACTTATAAAGCCAATGTCCCTGTGTCCACTGTAATCTCCATCAAATACCCATATTGCTTTTATAGCTGGAACTGCCACATTACTAATTTCACTTCTTTCACCCATTCTCATGGTTCTGCTTTACCATCTAATTTTTGTCATTTTATATGATTACATTTTGAAAACATTTTCCCATAATACTCACCTTTTATTGTAGTTGTTCAAGAGATACTGAGTATTCTGAAGATGCATCCCCCTCAGCTTCACCTTCCCTTTTTGCACTTACAGTTTCTTAGAATTCTTTGAGTTGTTCTAGGAGGCCATCTCCATTTTGAATCTAGACAAAGTCTAACCACAACAACAAAAACAGTACTTGTATTTGTTTTCAGGGGAAGGGAGTACATGTGTGGGATGGCTGACCTAGGAGGAACTGAAAAATGGAAGCAAGTATGGTGAGGGTGCATTGTGAGAAGTTCCCTGAAGATGAATATAAATAATCAATAAAATTTTTATTTTATTTTTGCATTGGCCTGAATGTATTTCTGTTTTTATTTATAAAATGTAAATGCATTTTTCCAAAGGTATTATGTTGTGTTATTTTCTGTATATATTTTAACCTTCTCCTATAATGTTGAGTTCCTCTTTTTTTTCCCCTTTTGAATATGAAAATAACCATAGAGTTTTGATGCCAATTACAAGGTTACTAGTAGAATTGTATGTACCAAGGTCAAGGGTAAGCAGCAAATTAGATCATAATATCAATGGAAAATAGTGGACTAAATTCATATTCTTAAAATATGAAATACTAAGGATACTAGGCTGGAACCTATAATTTACACGATAAGGCTATAACAGTCTTGATCATGGTTTTCCATGCCTTTAGTTTGGCAGTGGCACAAAGATCTCTGGGAGACCAAAGTTGGCCTGGTCTATACAGAAGATGCTGAGATCCTCATCTCTTCCTCATCATAATAATAATAAATAATAAACAAATGTAAAATGGTACCTAGCTTAAGGTCTTATGTATATTAAACATTAATTTAAAACTATAAAGGATTAGAAATAGTAGGACAGATGACAGATGTAGTTACTTAAATTAATTTTATATTTTGGGGGGGACTAAAAAATTGGCTAAATAGTTTAGAATACTTTTACTCTTGCCTTTTCCATCATTCATATGGTAGCTCATTACCATCCACAACTCCATGACATCTGAACTCCACAGATACTAGATGTACATTTACACAGGCAGAAAAAGAAAATAGATCTAAATTATTTTATTTTTATATATCTAGTGTAGCCGCTATAATTACAGTTGTGTCATATTATATTTTTAAGACAGTATAATAATTAGAATAATAATTTATGTACAAAGTATATTTTGTAAAAACTACCACTATTTTAGCCATTAATAAAGCTATTGAGATTGTACATAATGATATAAGTACAAATTTTAATGTCTATGTTTTTCCATTAAGGACTAAAGTATTAAATGGTGGGCTAAAGTTCATGAAAAACCTATTATTTGTTACTCTAAAACATTGGAATATCTCAGGGAGCTGCTCTTAGTCTAGAAAAAAAGTTATTCTGAGTACCCCAACTGAGACCCAGAAAAACAAACACAGTATGTTTTCACTCATTAATGAATACTGGATGTAACACAAAAGATAATCAGGCTACAATCTACAACCAAAGAGAAACTAGTTAACAAAGAGAACCTTTAGGGAGACATCAACAGATTCATCTAGGATGGGAAAATAGGCGAGCTCTCCTGAGTAAACTGGGAACATGAGGATGGAGGGCATAAAGGAAGATGGGAAGAGAACCTGAGAGAATGGGATAGGGAAGTTTGGGGAGGAACAGAAAGTGTGAACAAAGAAAGAGATATCTTTTTAGAAGGAACTATTTAGGGGTCAGGAAGAAACCTGCTACTAGAGAAATTTCAAGGAAGCCATAAAGCTGACCCCAGCTAAGACTCCAGGCAATAGTGGAGAAGATGCCTGAAATGGCATTCCTCTGTAATCAAATTGACAACTGTTAATTGTTATCATAGAACCTTCATCCAGCAACTGATAAAAGTAGATGCAGAGATCCACATCTAAGCAATGGGCAAAGAGAGGGAGGAGCGATTATATGAGCAAAGGAGTCAAGATCATGATGGAGAATCACATAGAGACAGTTGAACCTGAGCTACTGGGAACTCACTGACTCTGGACTGACAACTGGGAACCTGAATAGAAGTGAACTAGGCCCTCTGAAAGTAGATGATAGTTGTGTGGCTTGGGAAGTTTGTGAGACCTCTGGCAATGAGATCAGAATTTCTACCTAGTGCATGAACTGGCTTTTTGGAGACCATTCCCTATAGAGGAGTACTTTGTTCAGCCTTGATAAAAAGGGTAGAGGCTTCATCCTGCCCCAAGTTGGTGTGCCAGAGTTTATTGACACATTATGGGAGGCCTTACTGTCAGGTAGGACTGGATGAAGGAAAGGAGATGTTGAGAAGTGAGGGAAAGGCAAGGAGGGAGGAAAAACTGTAGTTGGTGTTTAAACTAAAGAAAGAAAGAAAGAAAGAAAGAAAGAAAGAAAGAAAGAAAGAAAGAAGAGAAAAGGAGAATTTTTATCGTACTCAGGTCCTCTTCAAAACACTCTGGTGGAGAATCAGTTTACTGAGTAAAAGCACTTATGATGACTTGATTTCAATCTCCAGTACCCAAATAATGGAAGAAGAAAATCAACTCCTTTGTGGCGTTCTTGTGTGTACAAAAACATTAAAAAGATAAATGTAATTTTATTTTTTTTATTGTGAATAAAGTCATCCTTTTTATTCGTGTATATCCTCGTAAAAGCTTCCTTCCCCCTCCCACCCCTTCCAGTCACTCTCTCTTCTCCATATGCAAGTATCCCTTCAGAGGCTTAAAAATAGGCTAACTGGTTTGCTTGTCTATACGGAGATAAAGAAATTCTACTGTCCTGTTTTAACTTTATGGTTTTTTCCAGACCAAGCCCAGTTTTAGGTATTAGCATGTTTTCCTAGCTTAGCACCATCTTCCTCTCTGCTCTTACTGGACATGCCCATACATAATAAATCATCAGTACAGAGGATACCTGTTCTGTATAACCACCAAGCAAAGTGGCTTTTCCTGAATCAGCCTTTTGTTTTACATTTTCAAGCTTTCTTAAAATTTTTCAGTGGCAAACTGGAACCTTCTTCTGATATTTTCCAGAAATCTTGTTTCAAGATGGATATGTATTGTCTACCCTCATGAACTACCAGGACACAAGCTGTATTTATATGAACATATAGAAGCAAATGTAGGTTAAAAGATCAATGTTAGGTAGAGCACCAAACATAACTGTTTTCGTAGTTTTTCTGTGTGAATAGTTATAGATTTATTTGACAATTAAAAATTAAATATTTTTAATATTATCACTTGCCATTCCTAGTTCATGAAATGGCATCCTGGAACCAATACCCTACAGAGAAACAACTTACTCAGCCTTGATACTGGGGGACAGGGACTCAGTTCTGACTCAGCTGAATATAGAAGCCTGAATTGACTCACCCTTACCCTCTCTAAGGAATGGATGGGGGGATGAGATAGAGAGAAGCTTGGCAGGACTGGGAAGAGGGGAGGAAGGGGGAGAATTGGTATGTTAAAAAATAATAAAAAAATGGCCACTTGTCAATGTACTTCAGTGCAAAATGTGACATCAGTTTCGACTTGGTACCAGAAAAAAACTATATTTTATTCTAAAGAAGAAGTATTTGGAAATTAATTTTGACTTTTAGGTGTATACATTTCTGTAATATTTCCAGTAAACAATATTTTTGTTAGATAGGTATGAGTGTGAGTCAGATTAAACAGTTGTAGCAATAAGCACAGAAATTTCAGCAGCTCAGACAAGTATTTTCTTAATATTCATACAAAGTCAAGTATTTATATCTTAACACATATAACTGTGAAATATCTACTGAATAACATCAACTCATGTCCACAGCCTTTTTACTCAGTTGTACAGATAGGAAGGGAATATTGAAGATATGAAGACACCTAAATCTAAGACATAGAATTTAGACAAAAAAGGAAGCGTTTAAAATAAACCTAATGTTTCTAATATCAAGACATGACTGCATATGATTTTTTTATATTGATTTACTTAATGTGTAGACGGGATAAAGAAATACACAGTAAATTGTGTAAGTCATAGGACAATGCTCTAATTCAGGGAACAAGATTAATTGTCAGGCTTGGTGGTACATCCAGTCCACCCCAAAGCTGATTTTGTTAAATATTAAAAGTTTCATTTTCTTGGGGCAAATATTCAATAACAAAAAATATGTAAATGTGCATTTGTAAAAAGAAGACATGGATCTCGACTAAAAAGATACACGATGCATGACAAGTTAACAGATTTGAAATTCAAAAATTTCAGACATTTTGTTTGAAATATATAAAAACAAGAAGAAACAAGTAAAATATTGGGAATGTAAATGTTAAAATATGTAACAGAGATCTTTTGTAAATATTTTAACAAATGAATAATAAAAATAAGTATTTATGAGTCATTTAACAATATCTGAACTAAGTTAAATAAATGATTTGCAAAGAAAGTTGTTTACTTGATAATCAAAACTTATAAGTTAAAGTAGAGCAAGCTCTTTTACATATCAAATTAGGGGGCTGGAGAGATGGCTCAGTGGTTAAGAGCACCGTCTACTCTTCCAGAGGACCGGGGTTCAATTCCCAGCACCCACATGGCAGCTAACAACTGTCTGTAGTTCCAGTTCCATGCAAACACCAAGACAAATAAATAAATAAATAAAAGTGTTAAAAAAAGCTGACATATCAAATTAACACTAATTTTTTTCAATAATTCTAAAATATCTGCAATAACTCATACACTACTCTTGTGCAATTATGTAATGTAAAAGCTTTGTTGAAGAAAAATTGGTCTGTGTATATCCTAACTCAGCATATCATTTTCATATTTTTCATATATGTGTTTAGCCTACTAGTAAGCAAAGAAAGGATAGAAACAAATTAAAATGTTAAAAAAGAGAGAATAGTTAAGAACTCAAACACCAGAGACAGAATTTTACACTGTTATGAATATTGTAAAAGTAAATGGTTCACAATATATAAAAACAATGGTAAAGTAAAAATATCTAAAAATAATGACGCAAACTGCTATATGTAGTGTACCAAACGTAAAAAGAAGTATGTATGTTCCAAATTACTGAGTTATCAAATGTACTCACTCATTAGTATTTAATTTAAATAGGTGTAATTTTTTCTTGATGGTAAGGATTACACCCAGGGTTTTGAGTGCAATTTTGGAAATTGTTTCTTTTCATAGTCACTATTAGAAGTTTCAAAATTATTTATTGTTTTTCTGTAGTTTTGTTTTTCATTATTTTATATATTTTATATTTTTTACAGTCTTCAATTTTCTCTTGTGGATTTATAAATATTCATGTATATATATGTATATACATTTATATAAACAATATGTATAAGCAGTTGCTTAGTTGCAAACAAAAATATGTATGATATTTTGTCAGTTAATATTAAAACGTGTGTGGTTAGATAGATATTGAAACAGACAGATAGATAATTGATGGATATAAATACATTACAACTCATTGACAGATAGATGACATAATAATTGATAGAGTGAGGGATACAGAGATATAGATATAAATTGATAGTGGTAAACATAGATTAATAGTTGAAAGATAAATAGATACGTAGATTGTTGATAGATAATAGACATATAGATAATTGATAAATTGAAGATAGATAGATAGATAGATAGGCAGACAGATAGACACATGAAAGATAATTTTGTAGACAGAAATTTTTTTTCCCTACTACTATGAACCAAAATCTCACAGGTCCTATATTCAAGTACATATATGCTCCCTTGTTCCTCAGTCTTCACTCTGACTCTACCTTTTCTGTCCCTGTAGTTCTCTTGGCTAGGGATATCCTGTCTTACCAATGGCCAAAACTACTCCTTCTTAACCAAAAGTATCAATACATATTCACAGCATAAAGAAAATTTCTCCCATAACACTTTCTTATTTCTCATAGGTTTCATTTTAATATACTAAAGTTACCTATAACAAAAGTCATCAAGCAAGAATTACAGTTACAATATCCAGTCTATTTGTATTTGGCAAAATTAAAGAAAATTTTCTAGTATCTAGTCTACTTTTGTGAGTCTAAAGTTTCTGATCTAATTTACCAATATGATAACTAAGAAAGACTATAATTATAAATAGCTAGTCTTCCATTATAGCACAAATTCCAAATATAATGAAAGAGACTCAGAGTCAGATATCGGGGAAAGGCTGAAATATGAACGAGAGGAAATACCATAATCAAATCTCACCCAGCTCTCTTCCTGCTTCCTCAGCCTCATTCCTGGTCAGTACTACCTCTGCTGTTTTGCTACACTGCCTTAAACACCCTTCTTGCCAGCTGTATCCCTTCCAGATTAGGCTTGAAGGCAGAAGCTACTCTATTTGGTAGTCAGCCTTGAAATCATAGTAAGTTCTGTCTGTGGAATTATGGAATTAAGGGTGTAGGTCACCACTCCCAGGTGGACCCCATGCAGGGGATTAAAGGTGTGTGCCTTTGAAGCCCAGCTGTTTGGCCTTATACGCAAAGATCAAGAAATTCCTGAGTTATGTCTGCCTAGTTTTTGACTGTGTGTTGATCTCCTGATATTCCATGTTTTATTAAATATCACCACAATGAACTCCATTAAAGACCCCAGAAGGATATAATTTTACATGAATAAACAAGAATCACATTGTACATAACTTCAAAAATTATAGAAATTACAAAGACATCTGGTTGCCTGGACAGTCACTCAAAGTAGCTCTGCAACACTGAGTCATCCATCTTCCAGGCCAAGAGTCTCAGGAGGACTTTTTAGTGAAGCAGAAAATTTGAAAGCAATTCTACCTATTCTGGCAAAATTATCAGTTATTTTCTATGTGTTCTTCTGAATATCTGTCAGTTTCTTCTCTGAAGCAAGAAGCTAAAAGATCATCTTGCCTTATTTGTCAAAGTTCAGTGATTATTTTCCTATGTATTCTGCATGTTCAGTATACATGCTATCAAGCAGTTTATAAAAAAGGAGTTTCTTGCCCAAATAACTAGCATTTTCCACATTGTAAGCAAATGCCATGATGAGTTTCTTTGATGTCTATCATCCTCTTTGAAATAATTGTTGTTTCCAGGAATAGACATGTCACACTTTCCAGAAAAGTACAAGTTCTTAAAATATTGTAAATGCCATATTCTATAGCACTTTGAAGTGTTCAAAAATTACCTATTTAGTTAGATATATCTCTGTATACTTAGAAAACCTAATGTAGCTATAAGTCGGACTATTATAGATGACTTTTTAAAATTTTGATATTTTTTATGTTATTAATTTTATTAAGAATAAATTTTTATTCATGTATACCCTTGTTCAAACTTCTTTCCCTTCTGCCCCTTCCAGTCACTCTCTCTTCTCCACATCACTTTATCTCCTCCCAGCAAGGGCAGGAGGTCCCAATATTCCAAGGTAGCTTAGATCAGCATCCACTCCAGGAAGATCTGCTTTCCTCACTCCAACATCAAAACAGGGTCAGGCGTTCCTCTTGAGGGAATGGACACCAAAGTACCTGTCCAATGTGTTTCAGATCCCAAAATGTTCAGTGGTTGTGGTTTGCAGCTTGGACATTCTTTGCTATTTGTTTAAAGCCCACTAATGAGTGAATACATCCCCTGCTTATCTTTCTGAGTTTGTGATACCTCGCTTAGGAGAATATTCTCCAAATCCATCCATTTACCTGCAAATTGTAGGATATCATTTTTCCTTACTGGTGAGTAGTACTCTATTGTGTAGATGTACCACAGTTTATTAATCCATTCTTCAGTTGAAGGACATCTAGGTTGTTTCCAGGTTCTTGCTATTATAAATAATGCTGCTATGAACATAGTTGAGCTAATGATTTGGAGTGCAAATGAGCATCTTTATTTATTCTATATTAGTGAGTCCAAAGGATTGCATCTAACTAGTATTGCTAACTAAACTATATTTCAATGTCTCTTAAATTTATACACTTTAACTTTTATGTTAGTTTCTTTTCTAAAATTGTCACTAGGAAACTTTAACTATTAACTATCTCATTTTCCTCAGAGATCCAAGAAAGAAATAATATTAAGTAAATAGTAACTTCCATAAATGTAAGAAATGAAACAGCTGGCTACCTGGATAGTCAACCAAGATTCTTCTGTGTCATTGAAGCATCCATCTTCAGCCAATGGGCCTAACAAGTCTGACACACTCATCTGTGTGTTTGGATATTCCCAAAGTCCTTTCTACCTTGTCTTGGCAAAGTCTGTCAATTCTTTTTTTTTTTTGTTTCTCCCACTTGACCATTTTGAATATCATATTGTCAGAAGTCAAGGCAAGAGTACTTTCTTGTCCAGTGGCTAACTTTTGTCACAAAGAAAGTCAACTCATATGGAATGGTTTCCTTGATGTCCATAATCTTTACTGAAGTAAATTGGTGCTTCCAGAAGCAGATGTCCCATTTTCAAAAAAGTAATAAGAACCTATGTTCAAAATATCATAAATGCCATATTCTATAGATCTCTGAAGTGTTTGAAGAAGATCCCAAATATATCTGATCTTTAATCCATATCTAATATAAGTTTGATTTTAATATCTAACTATTAACTTGCATCTCTTTATATCCTAAGTAGTTGGTAATAATAGCTTTCTTGGACTAGCAATTTGCATTACATTGTTAGATGAACTGTATAATACCTTGAACAAACAGATATATGTACAGTGACAAAATTAATCATAACCTCATATCAATATACACAATTTGTATACAATATACAAAAATTAAATACAATGTAAAATATTTAAAGCTACTAATTACTTTCTAATAGAGGAAGCCAATAGTAAGTTGAAAAGAGACTGGGTGCTAGGGAAACTTCCAAGAACTCACAGGATGTCCCCAGCTAGGTCTCCAGCCAACAATGAAGGTGTTGCCTAAACAGGACTTCCCCTATAATCAAATGAATAATCACCCTAAGTGTCATCACAGAATTTACATTCAACAATAAATACAAATAGAGGCAGGAATATATTTCTGAGTACTTGTCTGAGTCCCTGGTCTAGGTGATAGCAAGGGAAGAGACTCTATGTGAACAAGGGGATAAGGATTTTGAAGAAAATCCTCACAGTGATGGCTAGCTGAAGTGCTAGGGAGCTCATTGAATCAAGAACAGCCACCTGGGAACCATTAGGAGAAGGAACTAGGCTCTCCAAGGATAGGCAATTGTCCACTGAAACAGGCAATATGTGGAGTCTCAAGAGGGGCATTCATACTATGTTTCAGGGCATAGAGTGGCACCTTGAAGCCTATTTCCTCTAGAGGAACACATAACACAGTCTTGATATTAGGATGAGGAAATCAGACTTGTCTGGAGTGGATGCTTAGGTAATCCACTTCGGGATCTATTGCCCTTTCTGGGGAGGGCATCAGGGGATGGGGATGAGGGAGGCTGAAGGCTGACCAGGAAGGCTCGAGAGCAGAAAGGGAGTTGGAACAAGAACAAGGGGATACATGAATTTTAAAAAGTACTTTTTTATAATAAATAAACAAAAACACAATGTATATACCTGTATCCTTTTTTCTTTATTTTTTAAAACAAGAACCCTAATTCTAATCTCTCTTGTTTAGATTTTTTAACTATAACCAATAATAATTTATAGCCAAGTGCCCTAAGTAATGACAATCATTCATAACCCACTGAAAGACCAAAAATCACCCAACTTACCTTTTGGGAAGATAAGCACTTAAATCTATTTTCTGCTTTCAGGGGATGATGACATCTTTAGAGGATCCTTAAAAAAAGCTTTGTTAATTGTCAAGTACTGACATATGAAGCTGTATCATTTGTTATCCAGTTTCTGCATAACAGGGAAGTGCACGGCTTGTCTGAAGTCCAGCTAGAGTAGTCTGTAAAGCTAGTTCATCTCAGCTAGCTACCTCAATATTGTCATGATAAGTTTGTAGTCTAAATCTGATCTTCAGTTGGTGTTTGTCAGCCTGGTGGCTTTGTCATAGTTCATGTGATATCCTCATTTTGGGGCCCCATCTTCATTTTGAATACTTCCAGTTTGCAATTAGGCTTTGCCATGCATCACTGCAGAAAACTGATAAGAAACGAAAACCCAACACAACATACAGAAGTTTAAATACATACATTTATGTTCAGAATAGAATTAATAACAATGGAACTGTCCCTTCCTTTTAGTCATTCTTCTGTACTATATCAGATGGCACTTCTGATTTGATACATTTTCCTTTAACAATTATGTTTGGGTTTAGAGAAGAGAGCTGCACTCGAACTGCAAAGTCAGCTTCAATTTATAATTTAACTGGGACTTTAACTTATATTGTAATTAAAGATAGAGGTTAAGAAGAAAGATTTTACTAAGTATATTGGTGCCAATAGATGCAATATTCTTTTGCTTCTGAATTTTTCTTGATAACCCCCCTTCTGTTGTAGATATCTAGATGTACAAGGTCTTTTAACTTCTTGAAGGTGGATATTTCTGGTTTTCTGTAAAGACAAAACCTGCCCCAACCATCTGTTTTTTCTTACAACTTAAAAAATTGTAATATGGGTCATCAATTCTTATTTTTATGAAGTTTCTCCAGCACAAATAGAATCTTTATGAGTTTTGATGGTATCTATAGCTTTTCTTCACTGTGGAAACAAAAGCAAAGCCCTTCCCCAAACCTAACTTTGGGGAGATTTCCTTTCTAACTTTTATCAGTTTTGATTTATAGTATCTCCTGATTTTTTCTCTACTCTATAGGTTTCCTATTATCCAGAGCAACCGGTATTTTATAATAGGCATAATGCTTTTTGTTTACTCTGCAATTGGTTTTCTTCTGAGATGACAGGAAAATCCTGAACTGGATTTGATATGGGGGCTTTGGAGGCTTTCAAAGACTCCCACAGGGTGCTTCCTGAAGGTATAATGTTATCTTGTCTGTTCCTTGTTGAGTGACATTTATTTCTCCATTGTCTACCTTTTCCATACTTCCTGCATACTCCAGGAGAAAGGAATGTTCTCTTGTGATTATCCCTTCAAAGACACTGTTTCTGGGAATACCTTGATTATAATTTCTTTGTATATGACCTCACCTTTCATAATTGTAGAATTTAACATTCTGCTTTTTTCTTATACCTCTAGAAATGACCTCTCCTATCCAATTATCATCACAATCATAAGAATCTGAATTGTTTCATAAATCTAATCCTCTTATTATTTTTTTTACAATGTGTATTATTGTTCCCAAATCCCAGAGTTTCAATTATTATTTACCATGCTTCCAAATCTGGTACCATCCTATTTACTGTTACAGAAAATCTGCAAAATGTCTGTAAAAGTTTCCTTTGGGCTTGAAATATTTTTGGGAAAGATTCAGTTTTATATCCTACTTCTATCAGTTCCCAAGAATTTAGTGCCACCATGGGGTATTAATCAAGATTATGTTTATCATAATAGATTGCCTTTCAATATCAGCATAATACCTTTCCCCAAGAAATTAGTCTTGGGAGACTTCTAGTGCCTTGCTTTGCTTTTTTATTCTATTGTTTAAACCTCCTCCATCGACCACATTTTCCACTGTAAAGATGGCCTTGCTTCCAAAATAGCAGTAATCATATCTAGCCAGTCCTTAGGCGTGGTACAGTTACATGGGGAACATAAATTTAACATTTCTTTTACAAATGGTAAATTAACTTCATATGGTACAATCACTTCTTAACTCTTTTTAGTTCAAGCTTTTGTACCAGAGCCCAATTAGCTTCTGTAATATTTTTTATCATTTTGTAATTTTTTAAATGATTACTGGGTATTGGCTGTTACTGGTTGCTAGTGTTGGCTGTCTGATAACTTTAGGCTGTTTTTCTGTAGCGTTAAATGACATTGGTGAAGTCTGTTCTTTATATTCTTCTGTTTGGGTTTGAATATTAAAAGTCAGTCACATTAATTGATTTCTTCAATGGTAAAACAGAAGTCAATCAAAAAAATTCATAATAAACAATATGATACTAATTCCATCTACTTTACTGGTTTCAATATTAAATCATCTAGAGAAATATCACAGAAAAACCAAGCACCCTCCATTGCCTTAAACAAATTTTCCCCTTTAAAAAAAAAATCTAATGTACTCACCAATCTAGTTGTCAGTGACAGTTCAAATGGCTATGAAGTGATGCAGCTACCTAGTATGATAGCAGCCCAAGGAAGAGTTCAGAAAGAGAAAGAACCCACAACCACCCAGGAGAAAAAGGCCTCTGTCTGAAAAACTTACCCAGATAAAAGTGAAACAGAAACAAGTGTGGCTGTTCTGCCTAAAGCTGGAGGCTAACTCAAAACAGAAAGCCTAAAGCCTAAAGCTACTAATTGCTCCTCCTTCAGTCATATGTGGATGGTAAGCAGCTTTTTTTGGAAGTTCCTGCCCCAAAGTTGAATGCCAAGTGTAGCAAGAATTTGAATTATATTGAAAAAGACTCAGAGCCAAATATCAGGGAAAGGCTGAAGTCTCAGAGAAAGGAAAAACCACAGTCAAATCTCACTCAGCTATATTCCAACTTCTTCAGCCTTGGTTCTGGTTGTTTCTGCCTCTGTCTAGGTTTTGACTATATGTTAATCTCTCAAATATTTCAGGTTTTATCAAATATGTAACATATCACCACATTTTGCCATATCTTATTGTATCTCCTGTTGTCTTGTTTGACTGTTGTCTCTCCAAGACCTACCCTTTTCTGAAAAGAAAACGAAAAAGTAGAAAGTCTTTGAGGAGGAATGTTAGGAGATCTATAATTTGAAGAGGGACTAGAAACTGGTTGGAATATATTGTATGAGGTAATCTATTTTCAATTAAAAACAAAAGAATAAAATGTCATTGTCAAGTATGAGATACCTCCCTATAAGTTTGTAGTCAGAGAGATCCCAACAGATTAGTGAAACTGTATAGACCATTACTATCGCTCTTTGTTTTCTAGAACGTGGTGATAATACTCTATAGCTTTCTAAATCGAAAATATCTGATAGTATTTGAAATGAAATATTTTTGTTTTGTTTCTTAGCTTCTCATAAACTTTTATCAACTCATAATTAAAATGAGTATTTTAATAACACAGCAAGTAAAACTGCAGTTAGCTACAAGTATTGCCCTTCTACTCAAATTATTAGAATACTTTTTCATAAATCAAAAGGTAAACTTTGTCTGAAAAAGCTCCAGTGTAAGTGATAAGTCTAACTTTCAAGCACATCTATTCTAATACTGAATCATCTTCAATGTATAAAATGAGCTTAATACCAGAAAAACATAATTAAAGAAAAGAAACTGAGGTGGAATTCTATTTTTGTCCATTTTATTGTATTGGTCAGAGATAGACATGAGTGACTTAAACAAAAACATTCAGATGTATCTAGTTTGAAAAATTGCATGCTCTCTCTAGGTGGTCTACTTCTTGACTTTATTCTGTGACCTTCTCCCTCTTACTCTTTCTTTCTTCCCCGACTCCCTTTTGCTTCCTCCTCTCTCTTTTTATTTTTCTCTCTCTCCCCACTCTGGAATTCTGGCTGGAATACAATCCCTTTGCTTTTCAGAGTATACCACTCCTAAAATTAAATATCTTGATATAACATGAGAAATCTTTCATATGATTTCAGGGTTTTTTTCTGCTTTGTTTAATAGTGGATACAACTATTGTTGTACAATTTTGTTTTGATAATATTTTATCAAATTCTTTGTTAAAAACCAAACTTCCTAAGCATCTCACTTTTGCTATTTATTTTATTATATTACCACCTTTATGTACATTTCATTACTCTTTTTAACTAATAATACTTGGATGGACAGGCTAAGCATGCACATTAACTTCAGGAAGGATTTTCTGACATATTTACTTATCTGTTAAATATAACATCTCTGTGTCCATAATTTAATTAACTTATGCTTTCTTTTTTACACTTATACTATTTAAGGCTTATAAATTTTACAACCAGAATAGTATTATTCATAGGAAATGCTGTAATAAAGACCTAATGTAACATATATTCAACTATTAGCTTTTTTATTTTAACAGTTTCTTCTTATAAAATATATTCTGATTGTGGTTTCTTCTTCCACCTTCTCAAATCTTTATTCTCTTTTTTTCTCTCATTAGAATATAAAAGGGGATCTAGTATGTAATAAAATAAGATAAAATAAAAATGAACAACACTGAATACAAAACAAAACAGAAAAGAGTCAAAGTAAGATACAGATTCTGAGACATGCATATCCTGGGACCTCTCTTTACATGTGTATCTACATTAGATAACACTATTTTCTTGAAGGCAATTGTCAGTTGGAAATAATTTGTTGGTGGGGGTTGAGAACTGTGTCAACTTCCCACTCAACCTGAGGACTTCATCTGCTTTAGACCTGTGTCAACATTTACTTTTAACACAAAATCTATTGAATATCATGGAAGCATCATCTACATGCAAAGTAGTTATTTCATTTTAACAAAAAATGAATCATAAAGAAGGAGAAAATAATTTTAACCAATTTATGACAGTTTTTTTTGTACTTTTTGTTATATAATAGAGAAGAAAAAATGTCAGAATTGAAAAGACATTAAAAACCCTGTGAAATTCTTGGCAAAGTAAGCAGAGAGTACCAAGATAGTGAGCTTTAAATTGGGAAAGATGTGGTAGATATGGACAAAGATAAAATGGGGAAAGGAACAATTAAAACTATGGATGTAAAAAGGTATATGGAAACTTAAAACTATATAAGCTAATTAATAATAATTTTAAAAGTTTGAATGGAAGTAACCTAGTCATGTGCATAATGCTATTCCCAGCAGTCACAGGTGATGAAATAAAAATTCCAGTACTGGATATGAGACACTTCTTTATCTCTTATTGGTAGGGAAGGCCACTTTCATCCTAAATTAATACAGTGAATATGTTAAACCCTATTGCTAAAGACACTGTATATCTAGGTTTTCAGATATAGAGAAATAAATTGGAAGCTATTTGTAAACATTCTCCCTAATGGTTAGTGTACATAGTTCAAGAAGGTACTCTTCAAGTTTCTAGAGGAGGAAACATACCATTCTTATGAAAATAAGAACACTGAATCACATATCATCAAGCTATGAAGGTCAGAATGTGGTGACCCACCCCTTAATCCCATCACTCAGGAGACAGATTTTTCTGGATTTCTGTGAGTTAAAGGCCTACAGCCAAGTAGTAGTAGCTCACACTTTCAATTCTAACTCTAGAATTATGATACAGAGTTGATCAAGGAAGTAAATGAGATGGACAGAAAAATATATAAAGCAGAAGAAGGCAGAGATTTTTTCATTCTGTAGAAGCAACTATTCAGGCTTAGGACCCTTAAAGATAGCATTTACCCTGTTCAACCTGAGAAGTTGTCTGGGTAAGAAGTGACAGTGGTTTGTTTCCTCTTTCTGATATTCCAGCTTTTCCCCAGTATCTGGCTCCAGGTTTTCATTATAAACTAAATGGATTCTTTTATTACAAAAGATGTATATTAACAAAAGTGGGAAAAATAATGAACAGATGGAGTAAGAATAATCATAATGAATTGTATATATATAAGTGAACTTACTAAAGAGTAAATTGAATTAACAAAATGGAAGAAGCTTCAAGACATCAGTGTTACTTGGAGCAGATTTTTATTAAGCATGAAAGAGTGTATGTATGTCCTTAACTATGTCCTATCAATTACAATTCCAAATGTCTGTCATAATGAGCATCCTAATTTGCTTGCTGTTTCTATGATAACTACAATTACTAAAAGCAATTTGAGAAAGAGAAAGACAAATTTATCTGACGTAGTTCAAGTCATAGTTCATTAAAGCAAATCTCAAGGCAAGAAACTAGATGCAAGAATTAAAGCAGAGGCCATCTATAAACATCATGTACCTAGAAGAAATAGACAGATTTCTGGACAGGTACCATTTACCAGAATAATATCAAGATCAGATTAAAGACCAAAACAGTCCTATAATCCCAAAGAAATTGAAGCTCTCATTAAAAGCCTCCCAAGTTAAAAAATAAAAAAAAGCTGAGGCCCTGGTGGTTTCAGTACAGAATTCTACCAGGCATAAAAAGAAGAACTAATACCAATACTCTTAAAACTCTTCCATATAGTAGAAAATGAGAAATATTGACAAACTCCTTTTATGAGGTCACAATAATCCTAATACACAAGACACTAAAAGATGCAGAAAAGAAAGAGAATTACAGACTAATTTTCTTCATGAACATTGATGCAAAAATTCTAAACAAAATTCTGGCAAACCAAATCCAACAACATATCAAAAAAATCATCCAGAACGATCAAATAGGCTTCATCCTGGAGATGCAGGAATGGTTGAACATACCAAAAACAAAACAAAAACAAAACAAAACAAAACAAAACAAAAAACTGTAAATGTTGTACATTATATAAACAAATTGAAGAAAAAAAAAAAACATGCTCATCTACTTAAATGCTGAAAAAGCCTTTGACAAAATCTAACACTCTTTTATGATAAAAGTATTGGAGAGATAAAAAAATACAGGGAAAATATCTAAATGTAATAAATTCTATTTACAAAAAGCTGACAGTCAACATCAAATGAAATGGACAAAAATTCAAAGTAATCCTACTAAAATCTGAAAATACACAAGGCTGTCCCCTCTCCACTTAACTATTCAATATAGTTCGTGGAGTTTTAGCTAAAGCAATAAGAGAATAAAAGGAGATTAAGGGGGCACAAATTGGAAAAGAAGTTAAATTATATTTGCAGACCATATGATTGCATATCCAAGTGACTCACAAAATTCTATCAGAAAACTTCTACAGCTTATAAACTTTTTCAGCAGTGTAGCAGGATACAAGAGTAACTCAAAGAAATCAGTAGCCCTCCTTATACACTAAAGATAAAAGGGCTGAAAAAGAAATAAGGGAAACATTGCCCTTTATAATAGCTACAAATAGCATTAAACACCTTGGTTTAACTATAACAAAAGAAGTAACAGATCTGTTTGACAAAAACTTTAAATCTCTGAAGAAAGAAATTGAAGAGGATATCAGAAAATGGAAAGATCTCCCATGCTCCTGGATAGGTAGGATCAACATAGTAAAAATCGCAATCTTACCAAAAGCAATTTACAGATTCAATGCAATTTTCATCAAAATCACAACATAGTTTTTTACAGACATTGAAAGAATAATACTGAAGTTCATTTGGAATAACAGAAAAGCCAGTATTGCCAAAACAATATTGCTCAACAAGAAAACCTCAGGAGGCATTACTATCCCTGACTTCAACTTATTCTATAGAGGAACAGTAATATAAAAAAAAGCCTGATACTGACATAAAAACAAACTTGTGGATCAATGGAATCAAACTGAAGAACCCAACATTAACCCACACACCTATGAACACCTGATTTTTGATAAAGAGGCCAAAAATGTTCAATGGAACAATATAGCATTTTCAACAAATGGTGTTGGTATAACTGGATGGTAGTGTGTAGAAAAATGCCAATAGATTTAAACCTGTCACCCTTCACAAAACTCAAATGCAAGTGGATAAATGTTGTCATTTTACACTGTATATTCTACCTCTGCTTAAGATGTATAACTGCTATACTTGAAGTTATTGTCTTAAAACTATATATCTTACCATGTAAGCCTTAGTCTTTAGGATGTTGAGAATACAGGGCACAGCTACCTATGTTTTCCATGTATTAGTCATGTTAATTAAGTTTATCAAATATATAGTAGGATATGTTAGATAAACAGGAATCTTCAAACACTTCATAGACCTCAAGCATTTACATGTTTTGTTACTCAGAATTTGGCTTGAGAGACACAATCGCTCCTGGAAGTACTGTTCCTTCTTAAAATGATACTGAGCATCAAACTTCACTTAGGGTTTGTTTTCCTTAGTAGATAATGGCCTGTTGCACAAAGATTTGCCCTTGCCTCAACTGCTGACAGTAAGAATAATATCCAATCTGAATGAGCAAGACAAAAGATAAGAGGCTACTGAAACCTGCTAAGATAGGATAAGGTGATTTCTCAATGTACCCTGCTTTTGGAGAAAAAAGTGTCAGATGTCCTAGTCCTATAGTAAAAACTTTGAATGTTGGAAACTTGCAGAAAAGCTGTGGCTGAATGTTCAGGCAGCTGGCTGTTGCTGTCTTCTCTTACTAAATTTTAGAATTTGCGCACTCTTCCAGCTTACTCAGGTAATATATGTTTTCTTCTCAGGAATTAATGGGGTTGAAGATTAGATAGCTTCAGTTATAATCATTTCCTACCTCATCTTAAGAGGATTTAGGTACCAGATTCATATTATTTAAGAAAGAAAGCTTTTGAGTACTCATTGTATCCTGTACCAGCATCTTTAATATATGTTTTGTGTTTGCTGTTCTTGTTAGTTGTAGTTTGATTTTGTTTATGTCATTGTGCTTTCCCTTTTGTGAACATCGCTTGATAATTGTTTCTATTATATATGGTTTTACTGATAGGTTTAGAACATCCTTATTAAGATAGAAGTTGGAGATGAAGTAGGATTCAAGCACATCTTCTTGACCGAAGGACATGGCCTCTTGGCCAGCATAGGTAAAAGATTCACTATGACCTTCAGACTTGTAGCCTTGAGGTATGTTCAGAATAGCATAAAGTTCAAGACTCATGTCCACAGTGCTTTCTGATCTTCCACAGCCTAGAAAGAAGACTTGTTTAGTATAGAGAGGTGGATCATTCTAGGATTCCTACCATTAATTGTTGAAAGTTGTAATTAAACCCCTTTAGTACATATTAATCTATCAGTTCACTGCCTGTGTTTAACATCTAGCTAGAGTTTTGTTTTGTTTTTCTTCTTTGGAAGGAGCAATTCTTAATTCTAAGGAAGTTAAAGAATAATATATTATCATACAAATAAAAGGTAGTAGAAAGAATGGCCAAAAACCTCTTCCTTAAGCATAGGTATAATTTTAAATGTGCAGTAGCAGAAAATGAACACAGATAATAACTATATATTAATGACAGTTAAAAAGAAAGATTTTATCTTTCTGAAGATAACAGTAAGCTAGTGATATATTCCAAGCAAAGATGAGATTAAACTTGCACTTTAGGAAAAACACATAGCATCAATCTTAAAAATAAATTCAGCTTTTTTCCCTCATAAATCATGTCCCAGAAAATAGCATATTAATAAGAAGACAATAAGTTTTATATCAATAAAATAATTCTATGTTCAGAGAAATGTGGAGAATACTGACTTAAGTAAAGGTGCTTGTAGCACAAGGTATCTCAGAGACTGCAAAGTCTTCATTATTCAAGATGGAGATGCAAATATGATAGTTTTCAGAGCATTTGGGACATGGGACCACTTCCTCCTATAGAAAATTGACTGTTCTGACAATGCATACTTTAGGAAAAGGAGTCCAGAGTCTGCATGCTTAAATTTCCAGTGTTCCATATATTGTGGCATTAACATTCTCTCCAGAAGTTTTCTAGTTTTATAAAGTAACATTGAAAACTCACAGAAATAGAAAACATGTGAGATGAGAGAAGATAACGGAGTCACTGTAATACTGTCAACTTTAAAGTTTGCAGTAGAGAGTCTAGCTTTGAATGGTATACTGTCAATATTTGAGATAAATATAGAGTGGTGACAATACATGGAAATTTTTATTACTATAAGTACAAGCGTAAAGATCTAAGTTTATGACAGGATATTTCTTGGGTGTACTTGCTAAGAGTTTATAATGAGGGTAGAAGCCTGTGGACAACCTAAATATGACTTATTAGCATTAATCAATTAAAAATATAAGCCAGAGTAATTGTCAAACACAAGAATAAAATAAAGGATGGCCAAATGAAAAAAATACAGAGAAAACTTATTTTACTGAAGACTGGTGAATCTTCTATTTTCTGAAAGATAATGTGTAATTTTCCTAGGGATTTGCTTATTCGTTCTATTCCCACAAATTTTTTTTCCTTAATAAAAGCTCAATGTTTTTTGCTTTCTATGTATATATGGCACAATCTTTATATAGCCTACTCCTTAAAGTACTTTCCAGGCCTCAAGGGTGTTCTGATATAATCATCTGGCAGTTTGCTTTCTTCTTAGGCTTTTTAGCCCCTCAATAGACTGCTTAGATGTGCTTGATTTATAGCTTCAAAAAAAATTGAACGATTTTCATTACCAACCTTGGCCACTTCTGGACATTCCTAAAAGAAAATTCAACTCTAATTTCTCAGCTTTCTGTGAGTCACAATATAGCCAACTGTGACATGTGACACATAATGGAAAATAACAACTAGTTTCAGCTTTGGAATTCACTGAAGCAATAAAAGGCCATAAGGCTATTTGTTATGGTACTGTTTACACCAAAATCTCTTCCATCATGATGAGTCACAAGTGACCTTTTACATTTCAATTCAACACTCATTCCAATTCAGTACACTAGTCAATTGACTAATATTTAGAGGTAGGGTATCTGCTCTCTTTTCTATAGTGAATCCTTTGAAAATAGTTGTTTATGTAACTGTTATTGGAGTGTTATTTCATTCATAGAATCACTTGAAAAAGTAAAATTTACTATGTTGATATGTGTTATTAAATACGTTTTTGAAACATTAACTTAGAACTGTTTAATCTACAGGTCATGGAAGACTCATCTCATGCATGTAGATCTACAGTTAATAGGAAAAATGAATAAAAAGATATAGCATCCTATAGTAGTTCAGAGTAAGAGTAAGAAGAAAATGCTTCACTTGAGATTGTCCTGTGCACTGCAACCTCAGCAGTAAGTTTACCAAATATACTACAATAACAAGGAATATCTTTAAAGTAATAGTGATTACATACATGTTGGTAGAATATGTGCAACCATAAGAGAGTTATTTAGAGAACACATTCAAGGTTATCTTTAGGTGAAGGCTATCAGAATTATAAAAGATTGAATATTACTTTTGTTAGTCTATAGCTAATAAAAACACAAAATACAATTGCCTTGTGGTTCTGAACTATGGAAAAGCATTTCAACATAATTTAGTCAAGAAATACCTAGGAAAGATGTAAAATTTCAACTGAGTCATAGATATAAATACAGTTTGGAAATTCATTAAGAGAAAAATAGTACTATATAGAGACAAACATATAATAAAGGCATTGATGAAGCTCAACATAAGCCATTTAAAGGAAGGAATGCATGTAAAATAAATATTGCAAAAGATATAGAGAAAGGATAAGCTTGTACTAGTCTCCCTTCCCTTGTTAGACAAGATCAAATATCAATTATCCCCTGATCATTCATCAACCTCAAGCCAGAGAAGAAATTCTTTGCAAGCATAGCTTTGTAGATTACTGAATTTATTGAGGTTACCTCTACGAACCTAGTCAGTGTGTTACAAACAGGGACCTAGGTGGGGATCCAGGCTGTTGTCTCTTCACACAGCCTATCATGGAGGACTCATTGCAGCTGCAGTTTTAAAAGTATTCTTTCCCAAGGCCACATATTATTGCTTATATTACTTCAGGGAGGGACCTTAGGAATCTTGCATCCTTGTCCATATATTCTTAAAACATGACTTTCAATGTCTAACTACCTTCCCTTCTAGGAATGCTTTACTATGGAAGAAAT
Source organism: Sigmodon hispidus (assembly GCA_004025045.1). NCBI lineage: Eukaryota > Metazoa > Chordata > Mammalia > Rodentia > Cricetidae > Sigmodon > Sigmodon hispidus. The sequence goes on along the minus strand of PVIH01006290.1, from coordinate 69,510 downwards.
AGTTATCTAACAATACTAAATTGTGGAGAGTTCTGACTAACATGATGCTACTCTCAGCTTTCTTATTTTTACTCTATTAATTGATCCCATTAATAGATTTAGTCTTTGTGTGGATTTCTTTAGTGAAGATTTTATTAGCAAAAATAAACAAGATGATTGTCATGCTGTGTTATCAATATATTAACATATTTGACTAGTGTTTAGTTACCTTTGGAAAAACAATTGTATATAAATTATATATAACAAGTGACCTACTTTTTAAACTATTTGATTTTTTTGACAGACATGTTTTATTTTATCATATTTTTTTAAAATATGAAAACATAACAAAATAAAATAATATCGGGACTCTTAGTGACTGAAGCATTAAGTATGCAGCCAACATATGTAAGTTTACAAAACTGGACAAATGAATCTCTTTTTTCAGGAAAGCTGGAAAGTTTGGTAGACAGTTTGATATTCATTTTATTACTTTCTTCATTGTACATTGCTTAATGCACCTCCCTGTCATAATCCTTTTCCACAACTCTTACAATCCCCCACCTACATCATTGTGTTAGCAATAAAAGCTATACTGGCACCATGTTATAATGAAGCAGAGTTTGCTTTCATCTTGAAATTACCTATGTGCAAGTAGAACCTTTCTGTCCCTGTTCATTTAGGCCCATAACTACAAACAAACTACAGAATATTTTTAAGAAGTACAATAGGCTGAGAGAGTAAATTACGGAATTCTAGAAAATAAATAAAAACCTTAGATATTATTATGGAATTCTCCCATAGAGTATACTAAAACTTTCAGTGAATCAAAAAAATTCTGAAATGCCTACGCCAAACATAGAATTAAATAAATGCTATAAATGGCATAGAATAGGAAAGTTTTAAAAGATCAGATTGCAGGAACTTCAGGTGACTTCACAGAGATGTAGCATGGGTACTGTGTTTGAGACATGGTATGTTGTAGTTAATGAGCCTAGATCTGGAAAGGTTATAGGCACCACAACATAGATTTTAATATTCATGAATATCTTTACAGTGAAAAAGATGCCACTATTGAATCTTTAAGCTTGAGTATAATTAAAATGACAAATGTTTTAGTAATTTGTTTCTAGCTATAAACCAGGGAGTTGATTGGATTGCAAAAACTGGAGATAAGGAATTTGGCTCCGAAGATTTATTATTATTGAGCAGTGAGGAAGACCTGGAAATGCAGCAGAGGGAGTGAAGGAGCAAGGCTCAAAACAGATAGCTTCTGTCTTTTACTTGATATGCAGATTAAATAAAATTAAATACAAAATTTTTATTATAAAAAGCATAATAATATAAATCAATATTGAGGGAAACAATCTGTCCTTTGTTATAGAAATGAACTTTCTTAGGAATACATAAAGCTATCTCTGCCATAGTCTGAAGTTACCCTTAGCACATATTTGAAGAATGTTCAGAATGAATTTGTAATTAGCCAAATGTCTACACTACCCAGGGTTAAGTTGTCCTCTTCAGTATCACTACTCAGGCAATGTCTTTTTTTTTTTTTTTAACTTTGTAGTGTCTGAGTATTTCCTTCTCTATTTACTTTTAAGATATTTCCCAGTTAGTAATAAGCATTTTATGGCAGAGGAATCTACTCTGAGGTCATGTTAATACTATATGAATTGTAAACCATTCACCTCTTTTTCCAGCCACTATGCATCCATTTTGCAGGATGGGTGATGTAAATGGAGTAATGCCTTAGTAAGGAAAATAAACAGAGGCTATTAAAATTATTTCAAAATTGAAAATATTATGTGTCTAATCCTTAAAAAGTAAATAAATTGAAAAAATAAAACTGAAACTAGACTTTTCTTTCATATATCCCAAACAGTTTCATCTCCCTCCTCTTCTTCCTGCTCTCCTGATCTTCCCATTCCAACAGATCCAACCCTCTCATTTTCCTTCAGATAGCAAGAGGCATCCAAGAAACAACAAACAAACACAACAAAACTAGATACAACACGACAAGCAAAAAGCCCTCATAGCTGATCTAGACAAGGCAACCCAATAGGAGACAAAAAGCTCCAAGAGCATATAGTTACAGACACACCTGATCCCACTGTTAGGAGCCCTACAAAGTCACCAAACTAAGAGACATAACATGTATGTAGAGGACCTAGTGCAGACACATAGAAGCCCCATATTTGCTGCTTCAGTCTCATGAGTCAGTTGTTTTCCTGATTTCTTCTGACTACAATATTCTTTCTCCTTCTTCTACTGGGTTTCCTGGGCAACAGACCACATGGAGACATCCAATTAAGATTCTCTTCCTCAGAATATCCTCCTGAGCGAGGTATCACAAACCCAGAAAGATAAGCAGGTGATGTACTCACTCATTAGTGGACTTTAAACAAAAAGCAAAGAATGCACAAGCTGCAAACCACAACCACTAGACAGCTTGGGATCTGAAACACCTTGGACCGACATCTTGGAGCCCATTCCCTCCAGAGAAACACCTGACCCAGTCTTGATGTTGGGGTGAGGAAAGCAGATCTGCTGGGAGTGGATGCTGAACTAAGCCACCTTGGGACATTGGGACCTCCTGTCATTGCTGAGGAGGAGATAAAGAAATGGGGAGAAGAGAGAGTCACTGGGAGGGGCTGGAGGAGGAAGGGCGTTTGAACAAGGGGACGCACGGATAACAAATGAGACTTTATTCACAATAATAATAAAAAAGAAAAAATATATAAGCAAAAAAAGAGATTCTCTTCTTATGTATAATTTCTGTCTGTTGGTCTCTGCATCCACTCTTATCTGCTGCAGCAGTAAGCTCCTTTGATGATGACTAGACAAGGCACTTATGCATGAGTATAGCTTGATATCATTAAGAGTAATTTCTGCCATTTGTGTTTGGTTTTACCATATGCTCTGGTATATCCAGACTGGTTCCTGGCCATCCAGACAGTGTGCTGCATGGGTTTCAATTAAACCTGACTTTGATTTATTGCATTTGTTCTTTGACAATTTTATACATGTGTAAAGGGTTTTCTGATTATTGTAGCTCTTCTCCCTTTCTAACATCCTTGTCACTCCCATTCATCCCTCTCCCTTCCCTACAGCCCTTCCCAACATTCCTGACATTTTGTTCTATTTTGTTTGATTGTTTTGAGAGCCATTGAATTCATAAAGGAACATCTCTGTGACCATGGGTTGAAAGTTTCCACTATAGCCCACCTGGCTCCTTGGTGGTACACAATGGAAGACAATAGTTTGCCATCCCTAGAATCTGTCACTAGCCAATAGTTGAGCAGGGAAGGGTAAATTCCTATAGGCATAGGCCTGTAAATGTATAACTGTTGATAGCCCACTCTCATGAAGGCTCATTGTAGGCAGCCACCCACAAGCTACTGGGAGATAATGACTATGCAGGTTTTGTCCTGCCTAGAGGTATTTCATATCCTTTTACCATATCCTCCAGCTCAAATATTCTTTCTGTCTACTCTTGTGTAATGTTTTGTGAGATATAGAGAGCAGTATAAATGCCCTGTGTAGGGCTTAGCACTCCACCAGTTGTGGGTTTCAGTGTTTTAAAGACCTATGATTCTATACTGATCCCTTCACTGCAAAGAGAGACTTCTCTGAATAAGACCTAGAGCACCATTTGTGTATGGATAATAAACATTAATATTTAAGAGGCAGATTGGTACCATGGAAATTTGCATAAACAGCAATGGTAAGTTCATCTTACCTATGACTGCCTTAGACATGCAGTTTTTGATGGAATTTACAGTACTACTCATCTTGCTGAGAAGATAACTCAATTTTTAATCACTCAGTGAAAAAGTCTTAAATTTTAGTGACTTTCCCAAAGCTTTCACTTTTCTTCTTTTAAAAATCAACATTTTTCACATTGTGTCTGTACTTTTTAAAAAGTGTTAACCCACAGTTTGAATATAGACTGTGCTTGGCAAATGAATATTAAATGCTTTTTCCTGGAAAATGTGTTTGCTCATTTAAATTTGACAGTCATTTCTTATATGGTAAATGTTGTCAGTGCCAAGAACTATCTGGCATGGCTGCCAGCAACTGGTCCATTATTTTAATTGTCTTTAACCTATAATCAATATTTACTGCTTTCCATGGAAAGAGAATGCATAGCTAAGCTGTATGAAAAGTGAGCTGACTGTTCTGAGTCTTAGTTTCAGTTTCTTCATGTAAAAAATAATATGAAATATTTCCCATGGGTGGCAGTTTTTAAAATCAAAATTATTTTCTCTCAAATATTTGAGATTCTCATGTCAACTAAACCACACCTATTTCAAACGAAACAGCTTAGGCTTATGACTAAATGAGATTCATATTCTGCATCATCATAAAGTTATCTATATTTATTGCTATTGGTAGTTTTTTTGTTTTTTTTTTTGGAGAATCTCGAAATAAACTAAGCCTGCAGGTAAAAATCAAATCAGTATAACTGCAATAAGGCTTAAGACAAAAGGTAGAATTATGTTTTTATATTTTAAATAAGCAAGTTGACAATAGAGATCCACTGAAACTCAGTAAACTTGATGCATGAGATATTACTCAGTAGTTATTGGCACTTCTTGATTTTCCAGAGTATCTGAGTTAGATACCCAGTTCCAATGGCTAATAGATTATACAGCACAACTCCTTTACATGAGGCTCAGTATATAATAGGAGTTTAAAATTAACAACCAGAAAACCTGGTTTTCCACTGTGAAAAAGCCTCCTAGAAATGACAGGGTAGCCACACACAATGATACCTTAACAACATGGCTGCCTAAACAAGGACTCCAATAAGGAAAACATCAAAAGATATGCTCACATAAAAGAAAAAAGTCTCATGGGACCCCATCCCTAAAAAAAAACTATAGGAAACTAAAGGATACTGATCGTAGGAGAAACTGTCTTCTCTCATGGAAGAGTCCCGTAATTGATCATCTAATGCCAACTGGGTCAGCCTTGAAATTATATTATATAAGCAAAATTAAAGTACTGACAACATTGTATTTATATACTTATGCACTTATACATAAATGTATTAATGACAATTAAAGAAAACAGGCAACGAAAAAGAGAGAGAAGCTGGGGGGGAGAGAGAGGGAGGAAGGGAAGGAGGGAGGGAGAGAAGACACATATAAAAGATGTAACAGGTTGGATGGAGGGGAAAATAAAGGGACAAATTGATTTGACAACATTTAATTTTTAAAAGAAAATATTAAACTGAAGATTATATTATACAAATAAATCTTGTTTAAAAAGTTAACTCTGGTGTTAATGTGACTGAAAACTGTAGTGGTGAATTCAGGAATATAAGATATGGTTTAATGTAGATAAACATGAAAACAGGAAGAAGCACAAAGATATGGAATTCCAGGAATGTTAGAAAATAATATGCATTTCTCTGTATGTATAAAACTAAACACATATGTTCTCTTTTCTCAGAATTAATACCAGTTTTGAAAGAACTGAAATTGTCAAAAACCAGGAATTAGTGAAAATATATACACTGTTTATCAGTATTATAAACCATTGATTTTGGATTTATGAACTGTACTTACTAAAAGAAACGTTTGTAACACAAAACTGACAAAACAATGTTTAGAGCATATTGTTAAGTAATAATGTTGTAAGTTTTTCATTTTGATTGTTTGTAAATAAACACATCTAGGAGAAAAGAGGAAATCATTAATCAGTTCATTTTCACTTTTTTGTTTACTTGCCACTTTCTCTAACATTTTATAAATCAACATTGTATGTGTAATTTCTACAATTGTTCATATTATAAAAAAATTACAGCATGGATACAGTCATGAATTTTGGGAAAAGACAAAAACTGGGAAGTTAAAGTTTTGTTTAAATAAATTTTAATTAACCTGCCCAATTAAGATTATTAATAAATTTCAAATAATTGATCAAAATATTTTCACCAAAAAGCCCAATGATGTTATCATTGCTGAAGCATTATTTATAGTATATCATACATTTTATTTTTAGGCAAAAGAGTAAATAAAAAAATATAGCAGTATTAAAGTTAAGAGAGGTAAGTATGTAATAGTCTGTGTCCCTTTAGCTACTAACATAGTTAAACTAATCAAAAGTGTATGAAAACAGAAAATTATTCAGTGTATAACTATAATAAAATTAATATCTCTTTGTCAAATACAAGTATAAACTTGATTATATTTTGCCAGAGTATTGTCAGTTAGATCATGAAGTAATCAAAACCAATCTGGTATCAGAAAAATAATACCCATGTTAAGGAAAAAAAGATAATTTTAACCATAAACAATAGGTACCAAAAATGTTTTATGATATAATTTAGTGAACAAATTTTCTGTCTGCATCAAATACAAATCCCTATGTAAAATTCTAAATAACATCCTGAAATTACAAAATGTACTCTGATCACAAGTAAATAAATAGATAAGCAGATATAACTAGCTAACTGCTAGAAACAAAGGTATGTATAAAGAAAAAAAGATACTTATTTAATGGAATTTCTGTATTTTATTTTGAGACAAATAAGAACAAACTATGTTATTTAAATGTCTCTTACAAAAATATTGTGAAAATATAATTGTGATTATATCAATATTAATGGCTGATATTTCTCAAAGTCATTAGACCATGAAAAAGGTACAAATTTATTACAACTGACTTAATTTGCTTCATTCTCTTATTTTTTAATCTTCCATCGGAAATGATGCATCAAAATGATTCTGGCCAGATGTCAGCAACATGAACAGAGAAAATAAATTTCATTACAAATTTTCCAATCATGCATTCTTCTATGGTAGTACAAAGTATAGCAAGACACAATAGGTACTCAGAATTATGACATTAAGTAATGAAAAATGAACAATATCTCAGAGCAAGAAAAGAAACCATAATATCGATTATACCACCTTTAATCTGTCTCATGCCTGCTGAAAAATGAAACTCATTTCATTGAATGATAATTTTTAAGATAAAAAGAGTTTATCTAAAAAAATTTACATTCTGCAAAAATTTTTGCAGAATCTAAGGTAATAGATTGCATTTTCAAAGAAAAAAGCAAACAATGTATAACATAAACATTTTTCTTTTCAATTTTTCCTAATTTTTTATTGATATGAGCTGTTGATATTTTTCATTTTTTAAAAATAATTTTTTATATCTATACTATGCCCCCTCCCTTCCCTCCTCACAGTCCTCCCTCATCTTTCTCCCATCCCATCCTCTCATTCACTCCTCAAGACAGGCAAGGAATCCCAAGGTGACTCACTTCAGTCTAGCATATCCAGTTGAGATAGGTCTGAGTCCCTTTCCCCAGTATCTATTTTTTTAATATTAGAATATAAGTTCAATATTTATTGATGCCTTGAAATCACTTAACTCAAAATGTAGTGATATCTAAGTTGCATTATTATCATTGAGTGGATATTGAGTGGATGCAATGAGGCTCTGGAAGCCTTTTTTTCTTTTTCTTTATTTTTTTATTATGAATAAAGTCTCATTTTATATCTACATATCCCCTTGTTCAACCTGCCTTCTCCCTCCTGCCCCTCCCAGTCACTCTCTCTTCTCTCCATCTCCTTATCTCCTCCCCCAGTATCTTACCAATCCTTTTCTCCAATACAGCTGGCTCCATTCTTGCTTAACCCTGTTACTCTCAGTATTTCTCTGTTCATGGTTTTTCACGTCACATAAATTATATTTTCTAATTAGAGTTTTTCTTGGGTTTCAACTCCTTGGCTTTTACATAGCTTTTTCTTAAAACTTTATTGGTTAAAAGAGTATAAAGGCTATAGTACTGTTTGATATTACATCTCATTTAAGTCAGATTGGCTAATGTCAGGAAAACATAAATCAAGTGCTTGCAAGAATGTGAGTATAAGAAAACCTGTATTCGGCATTCCTTATATTTCACGTAGTTTTAGGGATTAATCTACATAAAGTGGTGATAAAAAAAATAAATGATAGACGAGATATGAGATAAACACACAAAGAAAAGCTGGGAAGGCTCTGCTTACTCTGAAGGAGGCCATCAACTATGCAAGCAGGAAGGTGAACACTGTCAGTAAGTACAGCACAAGAAAAAGGGGTTTGCTTGTTTGCTTTGAAAGTTTCTTTAGTGAGTCAGTCTCAGGTACAGTCATTGGGAAGCAAGAGCTGCAGAAGCTAGATATTGCACACTCTAGTTAATTATTGGTAAACACTCATACTTGGACCACAGGAAGATTTGCCTTTTCTCTGAGCTTTAGCCAAGGAGAACTTTGTCATTCATAGGGTCTGAGTCACTGGAGTTCTTGAAATAGCTTTGTCTATGCAATAATGCATGTTCACTCAGGAGTTTTTCTCCATCTCACAACTATTAACTAGTACAATAATATAAATTAGTTAGTGTGATTCTCATAAAACTAAAAACAGAATTACTAAATGACTCAGCTATACCACTCCTGGATATATACTTAAATTACTCTAAATCCTACTGCAGAGATATTTAGAGATTCGTGTTTGTAACAGCCATATGTATATCAGCCAAAAAAAAAATTGCAATGAGTCAAAGAGTCCATTAACAGATAAGAAGACAAAAAATGTGGTACATATACAAAATAGAATTCTACTCAGTTTACAAAAATTAAGTCATGGTAGTTGCAAGAAAATTGATAGGATTGAAAATTATTATGTTGGACACAGCAATGTAGATTCAGAAAAATTAATTTCTCAAGTTTTATCCCACAAGAAGAGCCTAGATTTTAATTTGTATGTGTTCAAATATAATTTATTTAGATGTGAATATGATTCATGAAACTCTGAAACAGCAAAAAGACAAAAACAAAACAAAAAAAAACCAATGAGAGAGTGTACAAAACCTTTCAGGAATGATTAGAAATCAAAGATGGCAGCAGCATATATATGGAAAAAATGTTTTATACGAAATATTGATATGATGATGAAAACCATCAACAGGGAACAAAAGAAAGAGATAATGTTAAAAACAAGCATATGTGAAAATGTCATAAAAATTCCAGCACTTTGAATGCTAATTTTAAAACTGGCAAAATATCAATTTAAAAGCCATCATTATGCTCACATTCATATAATAAAATATGTAAGCCTGTCCTCTATATTTCATATGATAGCAAGATCCTGAGGTGGCTATTGCAATCCTCAACCTTGTTCCATTCTTTAGGATAGATTTTTCAAATTACCCTTTTCTAACACATTAAAAAAAATGTTGATGCTATGTGTTTTACTTCCATGATTAGGTTACAGGAAGGTTTAGACTTCATCTTTATAATTTTCTTTTGTTCTCCATCCTATGGCATCCATCATTAGCTGCCATGACATAAATAGACTTGAATTGATAATGTAGAGGTTCATGTTGTGTAGAACCAAGATAGCGAGAAAGCATATTAGAGAGCTGAAAGGCTGACCCTGCTCTGGTGAAATCAAACATTACTGCAAGCACTTGATCACAGAGAAAAAAATTGATGAAGAGACTTCAATCCTATCTGTTTACTGCCACCTGCTCCCACAGAAACTGTGAGATATTAATGTTGGTTCCTTTTAGCTACTAAGCTTTTAGACAATTTATTTAACATCAAACCATAACATAGAAGTCTCATAATTCTTCCACTATAAATTAAAACCATTGGAGAAAATTATTCATATATTATACTGATAAAGATTGAAGTTTAATGATGCCTATTCTTGATAATGAAAAATAGTGATAAAGAGAGATTCTTGCTATTACTTATAATATGTAAACTGGTTCAGTTGTAAAGAGAAAATGATTTACCAATGTATACTAAATTTGTAAATGTTTATACTTATTGTCTCAACAACATAATGTGCACATCAGTAGAGAAATAATTATATTAATTATGGTTCTCAAATGTAATGAAGTATCCTGCTGCTTCCATAAAAAAGATAGTTCTAAATGTGTTTTCATACAAAGTTATCAAAAAGTATTTGTTATTTTTGTAGTATTTACTTTTTTATTTTCTCATTTTTTCAAGTCCTTACATACTGACCATAGTGGAGTTTTCCACAATATTTATTCTAATGGTTATTAGAAAAGATGATTTGAAGGTTAAACTGTTTTGCTTGAAACAAGCCACTTGGGTTCAATTTCTCCTCTGCTACTTTTGGAAGGACATTGACAGATACACTGTGGTTCAAATTCTTTCTAAATCAGTTAATATCTGACTCAAAAATATATTTAATAATCTAATGAGTTATAATAAGGCAAGGATGAAGGAGAGCATGGAATGTAACACAAATTTCCTAATGTTGGTTTCTTTCTAAAACATTATTCATTTGAATCTGAGCAAGTGAATAAATCTCATGGATGTTCCTAGCTTCATGATAATAGAAGAATCTGTTATTCATATGGTGAATTTATATAATATTCCATTACTCCAAGTCCTATGGGATATTATAAGTTCATAAGATCTTCTGTACATGCACTACATTGGTACAGAACTGGGATTAAGCCGAGGAGGCTCAAGTATTTTATTATAGATGTTATTACTGGTTCTATCATTCTGACAGAAGACATTATCTTTGTATTCCCACATCATAAACACACCTGTTTGGGATTATGTAGAAATTTTTATTTCTATGAATGTGGTTTATAGAATCAAAATCAATAAAGAGACAGTCTACATAAAGAGAATTTTGTTACTTCTTTGAAACTCATACAAAACTGTGATTGATCTTCAACAAGCTCTGGTAAAATCAAAGTACAATATCTCATTTCCATATTCACAAGCATTCTTTGAGATTAGTTAAAATCCCTAGTGATGACTATACTTACTAGATAAACACTAATTTGTTGCTGACAAATAAATTAAAATTAATATTGTGGTTTACTAATATATTTTTATTATTACTCTTAGATAAACCCAAATAAAAAGTTTTACTTATAATTATAATATTTAACATAATAAAATTTAATAAATATTAACTTATAAAATAGAAAACATAGCAAATTATTTTCAAATAGGTAGCTAGGCAAGTACGACAATAACATGAGAAGTATAAGATAAAATAACAAATAAAATATAGCATTTATTTTAGGTGCAGAAGAAAATTCTACACATTCTAACCCATTCATAAAAAAGGATGTGGAGCAAGGGTAACACTCCTCTGTTGTTGGTGGGAGTCTAAACTGGTTCAAGCACTCTTGAATACAGTATGGCAATCTCTCAGAAAACTGGGAATCACTCTTCCTAAGGATTCAGTAATACCACTATTTGGCATGTACCCTAAAGATTCACATTCATACCCAAAAAAACATTAACTCAACTATGTTCATAGCAGCATTATTTGTAATAGCAAGAACCTGGAAACAACCTAGATGCCCCTCAAATGAGGCGTGAAATAACAAACTGTGGTACATCTACACAATAGAATAATACTCAGCAGTAAGAAAAGAATGATATACTAAAATTTACAGGCAAATGATTGGATTTGGAGAATATTCTCCTGAGCAAGGTCTCACAAACCCAGAAGGATAAGCAGGGCATGTACTCACTCATTAGTGGACTTTAGACAAAAGCATTCGTATTTCATTGAAAGATGACGGGTGAATAAAGTGATTTAAAACACACACACACACACGTTTCAAGTATTTTAGAGAAAAGAGAAATTTTATTACTGTATGTTTTTTCCCTTCTTAGCTATCCTGAATGTTTTGCTTTTTATATAAAGTTTGATATTGATTTTCAAAAAACAATAAAAAATGTGTTATCAAAAGTACAAGATTTGCTTAAGTATCTTTATAAATATTTTGCTTATTTTAACAGTATAGCTAGTATATGTCATGCTGTTTTTGAGGACCTTGCTGTGACAAGTTCCTAAAACACATAACCATCAACTTCTTTTCACAGAAGGCCTGGTATTCTTACAAAATGGCTCATAATTTTAAAAGCTTATATACCTAAGAAAAAATGTTAATGTCAATTTGTGATCAAAGCAGGCTATGTTCAAATAAAGAAATTTGTATTTAGAAACTTCTTATGTGGCTAGAAACTTCCTTGCAATCATTTTAAAATGCAACTAAAAAGGTTAATAATTGGGAAATATTAAACTATTTGTAATTCAGTTAGTAATTACTAATTTTTACTCTATACGTTCTATGAGGATGATCTAAAAAGAAGTTGAAGGGTTTTTGTTTAACATCGTCTCTATGATCTACTGTGCCTCGTCAATTATAACTTCAGGAACAATGTTTCAGAAGAAACTTTCTTCCCTGGGCTGCATGGCAAAGTCTGCCACCTGCTGAGTCTCCTTCAGTTCAGACATCATCTTCCATGACTGAATAAATGCATACCTTGGTAGCAACTGAAGTTTTAATAAAAAGAAAAAGCAAAAGCAACAATGTTGGTTAGAAAAAAGAGGAATAAGAGATATTGGAGAACTGTCCTTTTAAGAATTTAAACATGACAATTAATTGAATTTCTCCTATAGCTTTACGTTAATAATTGAAATGCATCCTAAAATGACAGGTTCAACTCTCTGATATTATTTAACTTATTAAATACTTTATTACTAGACTTATGCTTAATTTTACAATCTACTCTTGGTTTAGTTTTGACATTTGACGTATTGCATATTTGGAATCTAAGTTATGTTTAAATGCGGTCCATGACTTAGACCCGTACACCTTAGGTCATATTAATACTCTGTGCCTTCACTCTTTATACAAATATGTCAAAAGCAGATGCCATAATGTGAATTCTGACTTTAAAATTAATCCATTTTTATGATTTTTTTTCATTAACTTCCTTAGCCTCTATGGCAGCCAGCTGGAACACCAGCTTATTCTAATTTATATAATGCTATTAAGGACTTGAAAAAAGGACTGATCTTCACACAAGCAAAGAAAATTGCTTAGATTTATAGACTTGAGTAAAATTTAAAAATCATAAATTTCTAGTTTTTGATTTTTCAGATTAGTATACTGAGACACAGAAAGGTAAATTAATGTTCTAGATCAAAAATCAAGTATATTCCAGAAAAGCTGTTTGGTATTACTTCTGTGCACAGGGGTGCCTTCCTTACTCAATTTTACTTGTGATGCACCATAACATATCACCTATCTCTTAAGCCATCTATCCATCATCTGCCATCTATTTTTATCTGTTTATTTCTCTAACTCAGTGTAATTAGTATAGATCCATTTTCACAATAAAATATTTTAATATTTTATCTTGATTTAAATTATGCTATGAAAATCACTACCTTAATTTTTTGAATGTCACTACATTAAAACAAGAAATACATTTGAACGACTGGCCATTGTTCTCATGCATCTTAAAAGCCAGATTGCAATACTAACGTTTTTGTTAAAGTAAAATAACATCTTTATTTCTTTCATGTATTAGTTCTTTTGATATTTCTATGACCAAGGTATCAGACATAAAGAGCTTAGAGCAAGAACTGTAGGTTAACAGTTTCAAAGTTCAATTTTTAGCTTCATAAACTGGAGCAGAACACCATATCAGTCTAAGGATGTGGCTTTCAGAGTAAGTTCACATATTCCAGACAAGAAACAGAAAAGGAAGGTATTTGTAAAGAGACAATATATGAAGAGTCTAGGACTCACAGAGACATATTCCCAGGGGTTTACTGTCTCAATCATGTCCTTGCTTCCAATAGCACCACATTATGAATATATCATGTGAATAATCCATTCAATTCATACTGGACTCTCAGGATATATATGTCTCTAAAACACTTCTCTAATGAGTCCATGGATGTCTCTAATATTAGATACCTCTTAATCCAATCAAATTGACAAGCTTAATCTTCATATTTTACCATCTCCATAAATTACCCAAATATTATCCTATTTTGTCCACTATAATAGTTCTTTATAAACATTCTAAATCCAAATTTATGCTGTTTAAGGAGCCTGAGAAATGATTCAGCATTCACGAACACTGGCTGCTCCTCAAAAAGACCTATATTCAATTCTTAACACTTATAGGACAGATCAAAACTGTACATAATTCTGGGAATCTTCCATGGTTACCAGACACACATGTAGTATACAGATATATATGCATGAAAGACATACATGCACAAAATAATAAAAAAAACCAAAATCAATTTATGTCACTCATTAATAACTAAAGAAATATCCTAGATCATTAACGTAACTATATGAAAAAGTTGTACTGTATTATTACTTCTACATCCTCTATATGGTAACCTTTAGTGACTTTTCTATGAATTGCATAGTTTTTAAGAGGTAGGAGGTTTTTTGGGAGAGCACAAAGTTTTCCTTGTGTCATTTTGATATTTCATTAATATATATGATAAAATTTAATTCTTTCATTACATAAAAATGTCATTCTATGCCTTTATATTAACAGCAAAAAAACAGGCTTTGTGAGGTCTAGTGTCAGATATCCTGAAGATTATACATAATTTGAATATGTCTTACATGCTTGAGCAACTCTATGACCTTACTTAAATGCTTTAAAATATGCATATCTATCAATCTTTAACAATCTAGTTTTGGGAATAATGTAAGCAACTATATATAAACTATTAGAAACTATTTATATCTCATTCTTTATCCTGTAATATTTTATAATTATTCTGTGCTCACAGTTTTAACTAAACAATGGAATTTCAACTATTGAACAACATTCTCAAAATCTCATTAAATTGGGTATGCTCATACTAATTGGTCAATTTTTTATAGCTGATAATAAATTTTCTAAGTTTTAATTCTTTGAACAATTTTATAACTGTAAAAATTTTATGCTCTTCTTTTAGTACCTTCTTTTACTACCAACAAACAACTGATTATATATATATGTATATATACATATACATATATACATATTCCTAATGGCAAAAGATGAAGACGAATGGTTCAGTTTTTCAAGGCCAGGCTAATAAAGTTTTCCATGGCATTATCTTCATTTAGCAAGCACAGTGAGTAGGACTCTTTCTCTGTGATATTCTTTTCCTGAATTAAGTGCTGGACAACCTGCTGTTTAATTGCAAAATCTTCATTTCCCTAGATGATGTACTATGAGGTTGACTCTAAGTGGACCCAATAGGTTTTATGACTTAAGCGCAAAGACTTTACCTTGCAAATGAGACATTTACCTGTGAGGTGACCTTAAGTGGTATCTATCTTGCTGTGGGTAAAATATATATTTTACACTCTTTCCTCAGAATATCAATTGTATAATAAAACATTTAGATTTTCTCAGCTTTTTTCCACATTCAAACCTTTATACCACACACCTGAACACTTGAAAATTGTTTTTTTCAGTCATTCTTACATATCTTGTAATAACAGCTTATTTTCAGTGAAAACAAATTATTGCTTAGTTTTATGGAGAGTGGTTTCACACTCATCTTGCTTCTCTTGTATAGAAATTATCTATGTATTTTTATTTATAAGCTATGAAATGTAGGCAAATTTATCAATTACTTTGATCAAAACAAACCTGTTATTTTTTTGTCCTCCAAATTCTATTACTATCATGTATTTTTATCCTCTTAAAGAAACATTTCAACAAGATATTTATAATAACTTATAAAATTTATAGCCCAAACTGGCCTCCAATTCTTTATGTAGCTGAAAATGACTTAGATTTTCTGATCTCTGACTCTACCACCCAATTTTATGGACTATAGTTGCATACAAAAGTACTCATTTTCTAAGATGTTGAAGTTTGCACCCTGGCTCTGTCGGTAAACACTAGTCAAGCACTCTATTAGATGAACTATATTGTTGATCCTTTAAAACATCACCTCTAACCACCATTTACATCTAGACAAACCACCTTCTCTGTCCTCACTTCTGATAGATCTAGATTTTTTTTTTCCTTATTCCTGTAGTTTTCAACACTGACTTAGTACAGGTTTCAATCTTTCAAAAAGAAAACTGCTAATGAGGTTTTCTCTAGAGTGGCAGATTCAATTCATTTGGGGTATGGTCTGGATAATGGGGTTTTTAATCTTCACCTAGGTAATGCTCCTCTGCAGTTAACAGACAAAGCTATTTGCATTCCAAGCATATCCCACCTGTACATCTCCTCAAGCAGTATAGTAAAATATTTATCATCCTCATAATGTCTGCATTTTTAAGTTGTTTTAAGGGTGCAGAGAAATTCATTGTTTGTATATGAGTTTTTGTATATTTATGTATATGAATGTTTGTATATTTATGACCTATTAGTAACACATAAAATTATAACTTTATATATACTATATAGATATCACAGTTTCTTTAAAAAAAAGTAACAAATAAATAAAGCTTTTATAAACATAGAATCATATAAATTAAAATGCAAAGCTATCACATTCACTGTTCCCTTTCAATCAAATTAGTCATTATTAACAAATAGTTTCAGAACACCCCTATCTATATCATCTAACAGGCATAAAAAAAGTTCAAAGAAAGAATATGTTAAGTGAGTTCAGAGAACTACAAGGTGTTGATGAGAGGGAATACAAAGAAATGAGTGAGAGGGAAAGTGCTTTTAATGTCTAGAATGCTTTACTACATATGGAAAAAATGATATGCGATAGTGCTGGCAATTGTTAGGACTCTGCCTTAATGAGACAGAGAACCATTGGAAAAAGTAGAGATTGGAGAAAAAAGCGTTACTTGAATTATATTTTTAAACACTGGTTTGTCTGTTTAAGATAAAAACCTAGAACTGTTGAAATAGATGAAAGTAGTTAATAAATGCAAAATTCTTAAAAGTAGACCAGTAAGATAATTCAATAAGTAGATAGTAGCTATTGGTAATAGCAAGGACTACATAAAAATATTTAAATGCATTTTAATGTATCTGAAAGAATCATGAATATAATTTGGGAGGGGAATACAAGTAAATATGTGAACAGGAGAGGGCATATATTTGACCTCAGGTTTTTAAATTGAGCAAATAAAAAGACTATTTAGTGACTTTCACCTGCATTCCGTGGCTGTTGCTTCCCTGAGCAGTTCATTGAGAACTAGGAGAAGACTTACACCATTTTGTCACAGATTGAGTCTCAGAATTGCTTATTCGGGTATTCTTCTTTGGAAAATGTAAATGATATAATATTCACAGCATATTATTTTGGTGGTTAAAACATATAATAAGTTAAAAATTCCAAGGGTTGAAATTTGAATTTTAGTACTCATACATGATATAATCTATTAAAGAACGCAGTACAGACACTGAAAGTCAGGGAAATAAGAGAAATAAAAATCACATTGCTGCTGGAAGTGAGATTTGAAAGACCACTCAATAACTCTTAAATTACATCTGATAATATCCAACAACAAAAATGATGGAGCCACTGAAAAATATTTATCACATGACCTTTAAACAATAAATTTGTAAAATATAATCTCTCTTTATTGTGGTCAAAGATTTGATTGGTTCCTTGAGCTCTTGAGATATATGGTACATAATGTATCAAAAAGTAAGAGAGAATATATATACTATAGCAAAAAATGGATTATGAAAGGAAATTGATCCACGCTGAATGATACATATGTTCATAAGCTAATCACCAAAGCAATGGACTCCTGAAAACTCTGAGTAACAGTAAGTCAGTAGGTAACAATGCACATCTATGATAGTGGTAAATTAGTGTATATTGATATTGAAAGAATTCTAATCTCTAGAAATTTCCTAGCTTCCATAACACTGAGTAATTGACCTACAATTTATAGGTCTGTGTAAGTATACTCTAAATTTTCTGCTTAACAACAAAATTAATTTAATTATGCACTTCTCATGATGCATTTAAATAATTAAAATGTACATGATTTTAAATATAAAATCAAACTTACTATAAGGGCTGCAAAACAAGTGAATACTTAATAATTCTCCAGTTAATTATTCCAGAACAATAAAACTATTTATTTATGACTTCTAGTTTATTACTACTTGAATACCTATTTTTTGTAATAAAGGGAGAAAAATCTCTTCTCGTATGTTTTACTAAGTATTTAATGCATTAAAAAGTTCTGAATACTAGAGAGTCTAGCATAAGTAGATTTGAATATGTGTCCACAGTTAGGTGGAAATAAGGAATAAAAATCTGTGACTAAGAAAAGATGATAGTATTTAGAGATCCCAAGTGAAGAGAAAGGAATATAAACAAGAACACACAGATGGTTTTCATATTGCTAATGGCTCCAGGTGTCTATGTTGCTTGTAAATAAACCTGTTTGTAATTTATCAATAAGATTGTTCAGGTTCTCTCATCTAATTCCTTTTGCAACTACCATTAGTCTAAATTATTGTGCCACTCCACGTATTATAAATCAGGAGTACTTGAACCAGGTAAACATAAATGTCCATCTGGCTGTGATTTTTGAGCCAAGGATGGCATTATATGTGTAATAACTACTGCGAGAGGCACACTTGGAAGCACATACTGCCTGGAAAAGCGTTGTTCTCTATTTGTAACTAATGAACATCATAAAACAACACACAAAAAGATCAGATCTCTAATCTGATTAGTAAAGTCTTGTGCCAAATGCTACCAACCACTGCTCTGAATAAGTTGATTTTCAGAAAAGCTTGCCTTAATTATTAGATTTCATATAAAATTTTCTAATAAATGTATACATACACTATAGAACTTTGGAATATTGGGTATGCTTTCTTATGTAAGAGTGCCAGTAGCATCCTAATCATTAAATATATTATTGGAAATATGATTTCAGTACCAATTATTATTCAAAATCAACTTAGTATTTGTCAGCTGAATTCCACAAAATATTCATTTGATGATGCTTAGATTTCTGTGTCAGATTTATCATTTGTCTTTCTTCTGAAACACAAGACAGTATCTTTACCAAAGACCTGTTGCAGAGAAGGTAGGCTGTTATCAAACAATGTGAAATATGGCAAGATTTAGAAGCAGAAAAAAGGTGACACATAAGTGTTTGACCTTGACGGTGGGATGTCTGGTACCAGCTTTTCTGCAGTTGTATGTTTTGGCAGCATGGAACTCCTTCCAATGCCCCAGCTTTCTAGGCAGGTCTACCTACCATACTCTTCCACTTGGTCCCATGGCCAGGGTTGTGGCTTCTATGATGTCGATGTCAACATTCCTAGAGGTGACACTGACTTTATGAAACTGCTAATTTCTGCTTTGTTTGTATCTTATCAGGCTTAGGAGCTTTTATCCATGGAACAGATTTTTCAACATATAACTCTGCCATTTGGGGGTTTTACTTTAATAATTGCTTCTTAGTTTATAATAATCAATGGATATTGTCTAAAGTACTATATAAAAATGTCTTGATTAACAAATAACTCTGAAAAAAAAGTCTCTATAAAAGTGTCTTATAGTATTACTAAAGCTTCTACTATGCTAAAATCCAGGGCTAATGTACAGCAAGTCTGTGCAGTATTTCCTTACTTGTTATTCCAAAGAGATTCTTAGTTTCTGCATTTTGTCTTGTTTTTCATAAAATATCTATGGATACTTTTGTAAAATAATGGTATAAAAACACATTTTAAAGTGCTGATTAGAGTAAACATTTCTCTGAAAATTCTATGACTATAGCAATGAAGTACCAGCTTTATACTTTGTATCTATTGCCAGTTGATGCATTTTTAACTGCAACATTAGAAACAGACATCTTAGAAATTAAAGTAAATGTAGTTCAGCACTGGATGTAGATATTATGTCCCATATTTTGAGCCTCTTGCAATATCATAGTAGACCCCATCAAATTATTTCCTAACCCTTCTTCAAATTTGGTAAATGAATCCAGTTTGTGGAGTTTATATCCTAGAAATGCCACTGAATTTCATTTATAATCAAGCAGACTGGGTTTGAAATGATTAAATGTTCCAGATTTGTGGTAGAAGGGGGAGCTCAAATGGATTTGTACAGAAATGTTATTAACTTGGAAACAGTTCAGTGGGCATTTGGCATTTTCACATTGGTGGGTTTAATTTGCAAAGTGAGAAAAGTGAACTGGAGAGACACAGAGCTCAGTTATTTTTTTTACCCACTTTAACATTTATGTTTAGTGTTTATAAAGCTGATCTGAGAATTAATTAAATATCCACATTACAGATTTTAAGTTTTATAACATATAGGAAGTTGTCTATATTCACACATTTTTCAGTATGATATAGGTTTCAAATATAGACCCCGCACATGAATTTTCTGAAGAAAAATGAAAGCAGTGAACAAGGAGATACATAGATAAAAATATGAGACTTATTCAAAAATAAAATACAAAATAAAAAATATGTACTCATAATTAGAATTTCAAAAAATAAAAGTGAAACAAAACAAAGATGATATAGCTTTATATAAATTAATTCAATGTCCCTCACATAAATGTTCTGAACCAAGTATCTAAGATAAAAATGACATAGTTCAGATAAATACACATACAAGTTGAAGCAGCAATTCTAATTAATGATGTAAATAAGCAAAAAGAAGCAGGAAGGCAGAAATAGTAAATTATGCAGGATACTTCATAAAGATGTGGGAAACAATATGAAACTCAGTGAACAATGGTCTATAAACCTGATATACATGATAACTTTAATAGATAAATTCTCTTCAGCAGCTTCAAAAACATAGATCATGGATAGTTGAGGCCTGAAGTCTCTGGTCTAGCCTAGCCCCACAGTCCAAATACACCTTTTCTACTGTGGTCTGGCCTAGCCTATAGTTCAGACCTACAGCCCAGCTTTGCCTCAAGTATTCACACAAAGGCTTATATTAATTACATGCCATTTGTCCTTTGGCTCAGGCTTATTGCTTGCTAGTTCTTACATCTTAACTCATCCCATTTCTATTAATATCTCTTGTCATGTGGCTCCTGGCTTGCCTATACTTCATTACCTCCTCCATCTTGGGTGGCTGGATCTTGTCTTATGTGTCTTCCCTCTTTCTTTTTCCACCTGACTAAACACAGGCATTCCACAGGCCAAAACAATTACTTTATTATCCAATGATAGTTCACAATAAAACATCTCATGTTACTTTCTCTCTTCTGTACAATCAAAAAAAGGTTTCAATATCTTTCTTTTAAATATTTATTTATTTTTATAAATTAAAGTCTTTTGTACCCATGTATCCCCTTGTTCCAACTCCTTTTTTCCTCCAGACACATCTGGGTCAGTCATCATCCTTGCTACTCCTCATCCCCTCTCCAGAAAGGGGCAAAAGGTCCCAAGGTGAATTAGCTCAGCCTCCACTCCAGGCAAATCTGATTTCCTAATCCTAATACCAACACAGGGTTAAGTGTACCTCTGGAGGGAATGGGCTCCAAGGACTAGTCCAGGCACAGAAGCAGTCTGAACCCTCCCCTTGAGGCTCCACATTTTGCCCATTTCAGTGGACAATTGCTTATCCTTGGAGGGCCTAATTTTTTTTTTCTGATGGTTCCCCAGTGGCTGTTCTTGATTCAGTGAGCATGCCAGAGCTCCAGTCAGCCATCACTGTGAGAATTTTCCTTATAGTCCCTATCCCCTTACTCATATAGAGTCTCTTCCCTCACTATCAGCTGAACAAGGGACTCAGCTAAGTGCTCAGCCATGCATCCCTGTCTCTACCTCTATTCATTGTTGGATGTAAGTTGTGTGATATCACTTAGGTTGTTTATTCATTTGATTATAGGGAAAGTCCTGTTTAGGCAACACCTTCACTATTGGTTGGAGACCTTGCTAGGGACATCCTGTGAGTACTTTCCCTGATACCTGGTCTTTTTCCAATATCACATTGGAATCCTCTATTAAGATATCCATCTCTTTTTTTTTCCTCTCCCTCCTTGCTGTTCCTCTCACTCTATTAACTCCTTTGCTCATGATTTGTTCCCACCTCTTCTTGGTTGCACCTCCTTATGCTCCCAAATAGCTAAGAAGGTCTCTAATTTCTCATTGTAAGAGACACCCAGAGGTCTCTCTTAAGTTCCTTCAGATCACAAGCTGTTCAGTGGTTGTGGTTTGCAGCTTAAGTGTTCTTTGCTTTTTGTTTAAAGTTCACTAATGAGTGAGTTAATAACCTCCTTATCTTTCTGGGTTTTTTGATACCTTGCTTACGAGGATAGTCTCCAAATCTATCCATTTGTATGCAATTAGGATGACTTTTTTTTTTATTTACTGCTGAGTAATACTCCATTATGTAGATGAACCACAGATTGTTAATCCATTCTTCAGTTGTAAGGCATCTAGGATGTTTCCAGGATCTTGCTATTATGAATAATTATGCTATGAACATAGTTGAGGTAATACTTTTGAGGTGCAAATGTGTTCATCTTTAGGGTTTATGACCAATGGTGGTATTGCTGGATCCTTAGGGAGACTGATTCCCAGTTTGGTGAAAAACTGCCATACTGCATTCAAGAGTGCCAGAAAAAGTTTACATTCCCACCAACAATGGAGGGATGCTCCCTTGCTCTGCATCCTCTCCAGCATAGAGTGTCATCTGTGACATTAGCCATTAGAATCTTAGCCATTCTGACAAATGCAAGGTGGTATCTCAAAGGTGTTTTGAATTGCAATACTCTGATGGCTAGAGATGTTGAGCTATTTTTCTTTTTTTTCCCTTCTTTATTTATTTTGTATTTATCAAGAAAAACAATAAAATGAATTTAAAATGCTGATAAGTTAACAATAACTATGAAGTAGATAAAAATCATAAGTGTGACTTATCAAGGGTGATAATGCAAATAAGATTCACATATATTTACTTTGTGTTCAGCTTTCCCTCTGAATTTTTTTTTCATCCCTGTATATCCTTATTCAAGGTCCCTTCCCCCTCCCACCACATCAGGTCATTTTTTCTTCTCCACGACTCCCCATCCCCTCCCTGGGCAGGCAGCAGACAGTCCTATGGTCCCACTGACCCAATAATGCTTGGATCAGTCTCCACTCCTGGCCAAATCCAGCTTTGTCCCCCTCCCTCAAGAGTGAGTCAGGTGTTCCTATAGTTGGAGTGGGATCAGAAGGGTCAGTACAGGGTGTGGGTGTTTCTGATCCCAAGCTGTTCAGTGGTTGTGGTTTGCAGCCTGGGCATGTTTGGCTTTTTTCTTGTTTGTTTGTTTAGAGACCACTAATGAGTGAGTACATCCCCTGCTTATCTTTCTGAGATTGTGATACCTCGCTCAGGAGGATATTCTCCAAATCCATCCATTTGCCTATGAATTTTAGGATATCGTTTTTTCTTACTGCTGAGTAGTATTCCATTGTTTAGATGTACCACAGTTTCTTAATCCATTCTTCAGTTGAGGGACATCTAGGTTGTTTCCAGGTTCTTGCTATTACAAATAATGCTGCTATGAACATAGTTGAGCTAATACCTTTGGAGTCTGAATGTGCCTCTTTAGGGTATACACCCAGAAGTGGTATTGCTGGGTCCTTGGGGAGATTGATTCTCTATTTTCTGAGAAACCACCATATTGCATTCCAAAGCGGCTGAACAAGCTTACACTCCCACCAACAATGGAGAAGTGTTTCCCTTGCTCCGCATCCTCTCCAACATAGGCTGTCATCTGTGCCTTTTATCTTAGCCAATCTAGCAGGTCTTAGGTAGTATCTCAAAGTTGTGTTGATTTGCATTTCTCTGATGGCTAAAGATGATGAGCACTTTTTCAGGTGCCTTTCAGTCATTCTTAGTTCCTCCATTGAGAATTCCCTTTTTAGATCTGTACCCCATTTTTTGATTGAGTTATTCAAGGTTTTGGGCTCTAGATTCTTGAGCTCTTTATATACCTTAGAGAGCAGTCCTCTATCACTTGTAGGGTTGGTGAAAATCTTTTCCCATTCTGTAGGCTGTCGTTTTGTCCTATTGACAGTGTCCTTGGCTTTGCAGAAGCTTCCTATCTTCAGGAGATCCCACTTATTGATTGTTGGTCTTAGTGTCTGTGCCACTGGTGTTATATTTCAGAAGTGGTCACCTGTGCCAATTCGTAGAAGTGTATTTCCCACTTTCTTTTCTATCATGTTCAAAGTGGTTGGGTTTAAGTTGAGGTCTTTGATTCACTTGGATTTGAGTTTTGTGCAGGGTGACAGTGAGCTATTTTTCAAGTACCTTTCAGCCATTTGTAATTCTTCTCCTGAGAATTCTCTTAGTAGTTCTGAACCACATTTTTAATTGGGTTATTTATGGTTTGGTGCTCTAGTTTCTTGAGGTCTATACATATTTTTGAGCTCAGTCCTCTGTCACATTTAGGGTTGTTGAAAATTTTTTCCCATTCTGTAGTCTATTGTTTTGTCTTACTGACTGTATTCTTGGCCTTACAGAAGCTTCTCAGTTTCAGGAGGTCCCACTAATTGTTTGTTGTTCTTAGTGTCTGTGCTACTGGTATTATATTTAGAACCTGTGCCCATGCATTAGAGAGTATTTCACACTTTCTTTTCTATCAAGTTCAGTGTAGCTGGGTTTATGTTGAGGTCTTTGATCCACTTGGATTTGAGTTTTGTGCAGGGTGACAGATTTGGATCTATTTGAATTTTTCTGCACACTACTATCCTGTTATGCCAACACCATTTGTTGAAGATACTATCTTTTTTCCATTGAATATTCTTGGCCTCTTAGTCAAAAATCACATGTCCATAAGTGTGTGGGTTAATGTCAGGGTCTTCAATTCAATTCCATTGATCCTGAACTCTGTTTTTTATGCCAGTACCAGGCTGTCTTTATTACTGTAGCTCTATAGTAAAACTTGAAGTCAGGGATAGTGATGTCTCCTGTAGTTCTTTTGTTGAGCAAAAATTGTTTTGGCCATTCTGGCTTTCCTGTTATTCCAAATGAAATTGTGTATTGTTCTTTAAAGGTCTGTAAAAAATTGTGTTGGGATTTTGCTGGGGATTGCATTGAATCTATAGACTGCTTTTGGTAGAATTGCCATTTTTTACTATGTTAATCCTACCTATCCAGGAGCATGGGAGATCTTTCCATTTTCAGATATTCTCTTCAATTTCATTCTTCAGTGATTTATTAGTTTTGCCAAAAAGATCTGTTACTTCTTTGGTTAGAGTTACAGTATTTAATGCTATTTGCAGCTATTATATTGGAGGGCTACTTTTTTTTGGTGTTAATCTTGTATTCTGTTACATTGATGAAATGTATATCAGGTGCAGGAGTTCCCTGGTTTAATTTGGCAGGTCACTTATGTATACCATCAAGTAATCTGCAAACAGGGATAGTTTCACTTCATCTTTTCCAATTTGTATTCCCTTAACTGCTTCTGATTCTCTTATTGCTTTTGCTAAAACTTTCAGAACTATACAGAATAGATAAAAGGGGAGGGGACAATCTTGTCTAGTTACTGATTTTAGTGGAATTTCTATGAGTTATTTTTCTTCCTTTAGTTTGATGTTGCCCATCAGCTTGTTGTAAATTGCCTTCATTATATTTAGTTATTTTCCCGGTTTTCCTGATCTTTTCAGGACTTTTATCCTAAAGGAGTGTTAGATTTTTGTCAAAGCCTTTTTCAGCATCTAAGGAGACGATCATGTTTTTTGTTTTTTGGGTTTTTTTTTTTTACTTCAATTTGTTTATATGATGGATGACCTTTACAGTTTTTTGTATGTTGATGTTGAACCACCCTTGCATTTCTGGGATAAAGCCTACTTGATCCTGGGTATGACTATTTTTATATTTTATTGAATTGCTTTTGCCAGAATTTTGTTGATTATTGGTATTAGCTCTTCTTTGAATGTCTGGTAGAATTCTGCACTGAAACCATCTGGTTCTGGGCTTTTTTATTTGGTAGACTTTTAATAACAGCTTTAATTTCCTTTGGAGTTTTAAATCTGCTTAGGTCTTTAATCTGATATTAATTTAATTTTAGTAATTAAGAAAGCTGTCTATTATTTTTATGTTTTCCATTTTAGTATAGTATAGATTTTCAAAGTATGGCCTGATAATTCTTTAGATTTGCTGGGTGTCTGATGTTATGTCTCCCTTTTCATTTCTGATTCTGCTAATTTGGATAATCTTTCTCTGCCTTTTGGTTAGTTTGGATAAGGGTTTGTCTATCTTGTTGACTTTCTGAAAGAAACAACTTTTTGATTCATTGATTTTTTTTTTGTATTGTTCTTTTTGATTTTATTGTACTGGTTTCAGCTCTAAGTCTGATTATTCTCTTCCTTCTATTCCTTTTAGGTTTGTTTTCTCTAACTGTTCTAAAGAATTCAGCTGTGCTGTTCTCTTGTTTTTTCATATAGACATCTAGTGCTATGAATTTTCCTGACTGATTTCATTGGGTCCCATAAGTTTGTATATGTTGTGGATTCATTTTCATTGAATTATAGGAAGGCTTTGATTTGGTGGTTCAGTTGTATGATGTTTAGTTTCCATGAGTTAGTAGGCTTTCTGTGATTTGTTGTTGTTGTTGATTTCTAACTCTAGACTATGGTTTTCTGATATGACACAATGGGTTATTCACTTTCTATTGGTATCTATTGATACTTGCTTCATGACAAAGTATGTGGTCAATTTTAGAGAAAGTTTTGTGGGCTGATGAGAAATATGTATATTCCTTTCTGTTTGTGTGGAAGCTTTTGCAAATATCTATTAAGTCCATTTGAGTCATAACATCTGTTAGACCCCTTATTTCTCTGTTGAGTCTCTGTCTGGTTGACCTTTCCAAGGGTGAAAGTGTGGTATTGAGGTCTCCCTCTATTATCCTGTGATGCTTGATGTGAGATTAAATCTTTAGTAATGTTTCTTTTACATATGTAGGTGCCCTTATATTAGGGGCATAAATATTCAGGATTGAGATCTCATCTTGATAGATTTTTTCTGAGATGAATAAGTAATGCCTGTCCTCATCTCTTTTGATTGATTTTATTTTGAAGTCTGCTTTGCCAGATATTAGGATGGCAATACCAGCTTTTTCTTGGGGCTATTTGATTGGAAAATCTTTTTCTAACCCTTGACTTTGGTCTGTATCTGTCCTTGAAGTTGAGGTCTGTTTCTTGTATGCATCAGAAGGATGATTTCTGTTTTTTAATCCATCCTGTAAAGGTGTGTCTTTTTATAGGTGAATTAAGTCCATTGATATTAAGGAATATTAATGACCACTAATTGATATTTCCTGGTTTTTGTTTTGTTTTGTTTTTGGTGGTAACCTGTGTGTATTTCCTTTCTTTAGGATTTTCTTCTGTGGCATTATCAGTTATGGTTTTTTGGGTGTATCTGGGTTCCTTAGGTTGGAGTTTTCTCTCTAGTGCTTTTTGTAGGGCCATATTTATGGATATGTATTGTTCAAATCTGATTTTGTTGTAAAATATCCAGTTTACTCCATCTATGGTGATTGATATTTTGCTGGGTATAGTAATCTTGGCATTCAGCCATGCTCTTTTAGTTACTATATAATTTCTGACCAACACCTTCTTGCTTTCATTTTTTTTCGTTGAATAGTCTCGTGTTATTCTGATGGGTCTGTCTTTATTGGTAATTTGGTCCTTTTCCTTTGCAGATCTTTATATATATATATATATATATATATATATATATATATATATTTGCTTTGTATGTTTTATGGCTTTATTATTATGTGGAGAGTAGACTTTAGGTGAGGGTCTAATCTATTTCATGTTCTATATGCTTCTTGTATCTTTATAGGCATTTCCTCCTATAGGTTGGAAACGCTTTCTTCTATGATTTCATTAAATATATTATTTGTGCCTTCGAACTGGTATTCTTCTCTTTCTTCTATTCCAATTATTCTCAGGTTTGGCCTTTTTATGGTGTTTCAAATTACCTGAAGGTTTTGTGTTATGGCTGTTTTTCATGTTAGTGTTTTCTTTAATGTATCTATTTCCACTATTGTATCTTCCATTCCAGAGATTCTCTCTTCCATCTCTTGGATTCTGTTTCTTATGCTTATATCTGTAGTTCCAGTTTATTTCTTCATATTCTCTATTTCCATCTTTGCCTTACTTACTTCCTTCTTTATTGCTTCTATTTCAATTTTTAATTCTGGATTTTTTTTTTCATTTGTTGGTTTTTCTCTTCTTGGTTTTCTTTCAAAGATTTGTTCATCTCTCCCAATTCTTTATTTGTATTTTCTTCTATTTCTTTAAGAGAATTTTTATATCCTTTTTTAAGGGTTCTACAATCTTCATAAAAGTCTTTTTAACATTATTTCCTTCTCTTTTTTCTTCATTGCTCTGTTCAGGTCCTGGTGTTGTAGAACCACAAGCTTCTTCTCATGGATCCTTGTTATTATTTATATGGTTATATCTATTCTTGCACTGGCATCTGCACGGTGCTCCCTTGGTTCACTCTTAGTCAGCTATTACTTGATTCTTAGTCAGCTGTGGGTCCAGGGGTTGTTTGTCTCCAGTCTTCTCTGGACACAGTGTCTGTGTGATCTCTTATTCTGCTCTGGGCAGGGTGTCTGCATAATCTATTACTCTGCTCTGGACATGGGGTCCACACAATCTGAAGATGTTCATTTATGATGACGCAGCTTTCTTGTGAGCCAGGGTTTCTCCATGTGATATCCCTTCTGCTGCATATTTCTGCAGATTGCTGGGGGATCTTCCAGCTTTGTTTGGTTTATGACAGAACTAGATGTGTGGACAGACCTAGCACTATATCCCCAGCTTCAGAGGGGAGGTCTCTGGGTGGCCTATTAGTTAGAATTTGCTCACCTATTATTTCGTTCTGGACATAGGGTCTGAATGGCCTGAAGATGTCCATGTGTGATCAGGAGGTTTCAATGTCAACATAGCAAAATTACATATAACAACAGCTATCAAGCAAAAAATACAGTTACAATTTTTAGTCTATTTGTATTTAGCAAAATTAAAGAAAGCTTTTTATTATCTATATTACCCTTGTGATTCCAAAGTTTAACATTTAATTTACCTTTTTATAATAACTAAGAAAAACTATAATTAAAATTATCTAATCTACAACTATATCAAAAATCACAGAAGGATAAAATATTACCTGAATAAACAGAAATTGCAGGTAATTTTCAAAATCTAGAAATAACAGATGACATCTGGCTGCCTGGACAGTCACCCAAAGTTTCTTTGTAATGTTGGAGCAACTATCTTTGGCCTACAGACCTAGAGTTTCTGGCAGAATTTTTTGAAGTAGGAAATTTGAAGGACAATTTCATCTATTTTGGAATAATTTGTCAGTCATTTCGCTCTGTGTTCTGCAGAATGTCTGGCAGTTTTTGCTGTGAATTAGGAGCCTGAAGGACCATTTCTACTTGTTTTTCTAACATCCAGAGATCATTTTTTAATGAGTCCTGAATGTTCAGTTTATACAGCATACTCTTAGGCAGTTGAGGCAAGAAAAGTTTCTTTTCTAGTGGCTATCTTTTGCTACAAAGTATTTAAAAATCCATGGAAGTTTTTTGATGCTCATCATCCTCTTAAAGTAGATTTGTGCTGTCAAGAGCAGACATGTCTCAATGTCCCGAAAAGTCTAAATTCTTAAAATATTATAAATGCCATGTTTTATAGGTCTTTGATGTGTTTAAAGATTACCTATCTAATTGAGATTTATCTATGCATATCTAAAAAAACCTAACATGACTATAAGTTTGATAAGCATAGATGACTATTAATTGACGTTTCTTAAATATCCATTACAATTTTAAATTTTTTTCATAAACATAATATCTTACACAAGAGTAGAAATATACATACAGTGTAATGCAATTGACTTTAAATTTGCATCAATAAACCAAAATCCATAACAATGTAAAATATTTTGAGATGAACAAGTGGTTTTTAAATGAAAGTAGATTTAATAATATATCTTTTTAATTATTTTAATATCATATCCCCTTTTTTTCCTGAAAAGAGACTGATTATGACCATTAACAATTTATAAAAAAGTAAATATTTATAAACAATATTTTAGAACTTTTGGAGTAGCTTTTCTTGAACTACTTCTTGTTCTTTGGGGGCACTGGCAAACTTATGGGCATCCTGTGGCTGAATCCTCTTAGTCAGCAGCCTTAAAGTAGATATGGCCATCTCTATTCATCAGTTAAAAAATTCATTAACAGTTAAAAAATTAAAGACACAATATTAACTGTAATCTAGACTGTATTTTCCATCTTTATGTGGCTTATTATATTTTTATTTCTCTATTTCTCTTTTTAAGGATTAAAGTTAAAACCAGTCATTTCTGCTGATGAGTGGCTACAGAAAATGTGAATCTAATGTTGTCCAGAGAGGGAAGATCAAGAGATGAGCACAACCATGGCAAATTCACTGGCTAGAGCAGTTGGATCAAAATGGGCAAAGGGAAGTGAGTATGACAGATAATCACAGACTTCTTAACATACCTGAAACATTGTGTTTCATTTATAATGCCAGTAGTTTGAATAAATGCATTTCCAAAAATCTTCAAGCCATAAAATTTTCTTATCTGTATGAATGAAAAGGACAACATTAAACCTTCCAGATAGAAAGGAAATGCAAGAATATATTCCAAGCAGAATGCAAGATGATTAATGGAGTATCTAGGGAGGAAAACAAACAAAAAAATTTAGCTGTGTCTATAAGGTTGTATAAGTATCCCCAAATGACAGTTCTAACTCTAGAGTCAAAATATAACAGAAAAGTATAATTGACAATAAGTTAAAAAATAAACAAATCATATTTGCTATATTTTTTGGAATTATTACATATTATATTCTTTGTGTACAAAAAGATTGTTTATAAGTTAAATCATATTCTAAAGTGTAAATAATTTTGATTTGATTATTTACTCATTTCTTTTACCTGATCTTCAAGGTATAGATGAAGTAACTATTTGTAAATATTATGGAAATTTATTTTTTCTTGAGTTTTATACATAAAACTTTGATACTGCAATGTTTTCTATTATATACAAAATAAATTACTAATTTTTAGTCAGTGTAGTGATTGCATATATTGGGAAGCTATAGCTGTAAGTAATTAAGAAGAGATTATTTTCCAAGAAAAAGAATAATTTTTCTCCATTATCCATAAAAGCTTCAGCCAATAAGATTGGGTTCTGTAAATTAAGATATTCTTTCTGGACTATTTCAAATTAAAGCAAGAGGCCAGGTCAAACATGGAAACTTTTTGATCATCCAAAATACATACATTTTCATATAGGCATCTAGTGCTATGAATTTTCCTCTTAAGACTGCTTTCATTGTGTCCCACAAGTTTGGATACGTTGTAGATACATTTTCATTGAATTCTAGGAAGACTTTGATTTCTTTCTTAATTTCTTCCTTGACCCAGAGATGGTTCAGCTGATTGATGTTTAGTTTCCATGAGTTGGTAGGCTTTCTTTGGATTTTGATGTTGTTGAACTCTAACTTTAGGCCCTGATGGTTCGATATGTTACAAGGGATTATTTCCACTTTTTGTATCTGCTGATATTTGCTTTATGACCAATTATGTGGTCAATTTTGGAGAAAGTTCCATGAGGTGCTGAGAAATATGTATATTCCTTTGCCTTTGGGTGGAAGTATCTGTAGATATCTATGAAATCCATTTGCATCATAACCTCATTTAGACTCCTTATTTCTCTGTTGAGGCTCTGTCTGGTTGATCTATCGAGGGTTGAAAGTGGGGTATTGAAGTCTCCCACTATTAGGGTGTAAGAATTGATGTGAAATTTGAGCTTTAACAGTATTTCTTTTACATATGTAGGTGCCCCTATATTAGGGGCATAAATATTTAAGATTGAAATCTCCTCTTGACCAATTTTTCCTGTGATGAATAAGTAGTGACCATCTTGGTACCTTTTAATTGCTTTCAGCTTAAAGTCTACTTTGTTAGATATTAGGATTGCAACCCCTGCTTGTTTCTTAGGACCGTTTTACTGGAAAATCTTTTCCCAACCCTTTATTCTGAGCCTGTGTTTGTCTTTGCGGTTGAGGTGTGTTTCTTGTAGGCAACAGAAGGATGGCTTCTGTTGTTGTATCTATCTTGTTAGTGTGTGACATTTTATAGGAGAGTTGAGTCCATTGATATTAAGGGAAATTAGTAACCATTCATTGATATTTCCTGCCATTTTTGGTGACAATTTGTTTGTATTTCCTTTTTCTAGGGTATTCTTCTGTGGACTTATTGATTGTTTGTGATTTCGTGGGTGTACCTGGGGTCCTTAGGTTGGAGTTTTCTAATACTCTCTGTAGTACTGGATTGGTAGATAGATATTCTTTCAGTCTGACTTTTTCCTGAAATACCTTGTTTACTCCATCTGTGGTGATTGATAATTTTGCAGGGTATAGTATTCTAGTTTGTCAGCCATGCTGTGTTAGCGTCTGTATAACTTCTGACCAAGCCCTTCTAACTTGCATCTGTTCCATTGAATAGTCAGGCATTATTCTGATGGGTCTGCCTTTATATGTGAGTTGACCCTTTTCTTTTGCAGCTCTTAAAATTTTTTCTTTGTTCTGTATGTTTTGTGGCTTGATTATAATGTGGCGTGCTGACTTTTTTTTGGGATCATATCTATTTGGTGTTCTGTAAACTTCTTGTATCTTTATAGGCATTTCCTTCTTCAGGTTAGGAAAGTTTTCTTCTATGATTTTATTGAAAACATTATCTGTGCCTTTGAGCTGGTATTCTTCTCCTTCTTCTATTCCTATTATTCTCAAATTAGGTCTTTTCATGGTGTCCCAGATTT
>PVIH01006290.1:0-36815 GCA_004025045.1 Sigmodon hispidus | reverse complement strand
ATTATGCTTGTATCTGTGGTTCCAGCTTTTTTCTTCAGGTTTTCTATTTCCAATACAAAGGACAACATGGTAACTTCAGAAGAGAGTGGCGATCTTACAAATACAAGACCTGAACTGAGCAATGAAGAGGAAACAGAAGGAAGCAACACCAAAAATTCCTTTTTGGTGATCATCGAAGCTCTGAAAGAAGATATGAAAAAAAGCCTTAAAGAAATACAAGAAAATACAAACAAAAAATTGGAAGAGATGAACAAATCTATGAAAGAAACATGCCAGGAACTAAAAGCTGAAATGGAATCAATAAAAAAGGTACATTTTCACTAGATGGGGAACAAAATGGCATGATTATTTTTTTAACAGAAACTGATTTACTATTAAAGAAAGCAGAGCTGTCAGACACTAACAAATAGGGACCTTGATTTTTAAAGGGAATCTTGAATTTCTTTCCATGCTATCTACTTCTAGATAGCTTCTAGAGATACCACTGTGTAGTAGACCCAAAGATGTACATGCATTGGGAAAGTTAGAACATTAACTCATGTCAAATAAATTTAAAACATTCTATATTTTATTTCAATTTTATGTATATGAGTATCTTTTTGAGTAAATATTGTGCACAACAGATGTACAGTGCCTTAAAAATTCTAGAAGATGACATAATATTCCTGTAGTTACAGATTGTTGTGAGCCACCATGTTAGTTCTCTTAACTGCTAAGCATTATCTCCAGCCCTTTGTCAGAGAAATTTGATTTGACTTGTATCTTTTCCAATATATTTTCACATTTGTAAGTGAGTTATTATTTCTTTCATAGGTTGCTTTCTATTGCTGTAGTAAATTTCATAACCAAAAGTAAGTTAGGGAGGAAAGGGTTTGTACAGCTTACAAGTCCCAATCACTGTGAAAAGTTAGGGCAAGAACTCAAAAAGAAACAGAGAGTAAAGCTGCTTTTGGCTTGAATACATGTCTAGAGAAGCTAGCTTTCCTATATCATTTGGGGCCACCATCCTAAGAACGGAATCACCTACAGTGGATTGGCACTCTCATATCAATCTGTAATGATTAAAATGACATACAGACATAATTTAGTCTGATGAGAGCTGTTCCTCATTGAAGTACTTTCTTCTCAGATAACTTTAGGTTGTAGCAATTTAACAAAAGTTAACCAGCCCATTGGCCTCAGCAGTTTCTTCAAAAGCCTTCACAGATCTTTTACTATTTACATCTTCCCAAAGACATTTCTGAGTAGAAATCCAGATGTGCCAGGTACTTCTTAAATTCTATGAGTATCACTAGAACTTAGTCACAAAAGTCCATGTCCCTTATAGAACATAAGTATAAGATATGGGTTTCATATGATGCCGTAATCCCTAAATTAATTTTCTTCCTGCAACCATGACAATTCAAGGAAAGCTCAGCCATTCTCCCTCCTTCTCTCTCTCTCTCTGTCTCTCTCTCTCTCTCTCTCTCTCTCTCTGTCTTTCTCTCTGTCTGTCTGTCTGTCTCTCTCTCTCTCTCTCCTTTATAGTCATTCTTAGGTTTTCTGCCTTACCTAAAAGACCTAAAAAACTTCAGTACAGTTTTGAGTTACACAGAAGATGAACATACTGTATTCATTTTATCTGGCATAGCAGGTATGATGCTTAGGCATGTGTTGAGTGCTGCACTGGGGTTTGGGAGGAAATAAGGAAAAGCAGAACATTGAGGCTGTTCTGAGAAATCTTGCTTCAGAATTTTTTTTTAAATTTTGCTTAGTTGATTTGAGTTTTCTTTTTATATTATTATTATAATTCTGAACAAAGAAGTCACACTTTCTATCCTTGTATATCGTTATTCAAAGTCCCTTCCCCCTCCCACCACATCAGGTCATTCTTTCTTCTCTACAACTCCCCATCCCCTAAAGAGCTGAACCTACAAAGTTTTAATTATTTAGTCAAGAAAACTACATTGACTATGAAAAAGGTTCTGTTCTTACCTTAGAGTCTTCTGAATTACTGAATTATAGTTAAATCCTTAAATTCTTCATTCTAGGGAATGTTATAACTTGATAATAAAATAAAAAAAAATTATACATATAGCTCCTATCCTAAATAAATAAATAAATGATGTATAAAAATATATTTACTACATAGAGAGAGCCTCTTCAGTTTTAATCAATTGACTGCATAATTTGTCACAATAATCTGTGATACACATGTGAAACTCCAGTCATCACACTCTGTAGGGAAAGAAATAAAAGACATAATACAACTGAGGAATCAGAAGATTCTTTCTCAAGAAAGAATATTTTGCTTTATTATCTTTGGATAGAAGTAATTGAGAGATTAAAGGTCAGGATTAAGAGTTGACTCTGGATTTGGCCAGGAGTGAAGACTGATCCAAGTATTATTGGGTCAGTGGGACCATAGGACTGTCTGCTCCCTGCCCAGGGAGGGGATGGGGAGTTGTGGAGAAGAAAAAATGACCTGATGTGGCGGGAGACGGAAGGGACCTTGAATAAGGATATACAGGGATGAAAAAAAAAATTCAGAGGGAAAGCTGAACACAAAGTAAATGTATGTGTAGTAATCTTATTTGCATTATCACCCTTGATAAGCCATGCTTATGATTCTTATCCTCTGTATAGTTATTGTTAACTCTTCCACATTTTAAATTCTTTTTACTGTTTTATTTTTTTTGATAAATACAAAATAAAGGAGGAAAAAAAAGAGTAGACTAGAGTAAGAAATTGTCAGAAAAAAACTGTAGAACATGTTAAGAGGGAGAAATGGAAGGTTGAGCCTACTTGTAGACTCTCATATCTGCTTGGAGACTCTCAGGTGCTCATGTCACTGTGACTTTAACTCAGTAGAAAATATGGATTTAAAATAATAGACATTACACTAAGTAACCACTGTGTCTGACAGGTTGTTAACTTGTTAGAAATGTTCAGTGGTTCACATCAGCCTGGCCTTTTGAAGTCCCCAGTCACTTAACTATGTAAATAACTAGTATGAAATTATGTTTTACTATATGACAAAATTTTTATTTACTACTTCAATCATTAAGGGGATATGTCTATCATCACCTGTTTATACTTTAAATGAAGTTTATAGAAAAGTGAAATAATTTTCTCAATATCTGAAAGATTTGGGAGACAAAGTTTTTATGGGCTCAAACAGACAATGTAAAGAAGTACTAATGTAGATAGATAAATATAAAGATGGTGGAACACAGAAAATAACAATATGGTTGCAGTGAGAATGAGCTGAAATTAGCAAAGTTTCAGGAATAAGAGAGAAAGACTCCACATGACTCTGAGTTTAAATCAGCTGAATTAGACAAGGAAGGTGAAAGGATACTGGATGTCCATGGAAATTTTGGGGGATGTTGTTGCTACTTCCTAAATCAGTGACTCCTAAGAGAACAACCCTGAAAGACAGAAACAAAGAGAATTTGAGATTCACATGTTGAATTTGAGATTTTTATGAGACATTTGTATGGCATTGCTTAATAGGCATATTAGCATGTAATTCTGCTGAAAATCATCATTTGTGGTAGAATGTGTGATATGGGCTTCCTTGGCTAACAATTAACACTTAGGGTATAGCAAGTGTGCAAGTAGAGTTAACATAGCAAGGCTGTGAGTGGTGCATTTGGAAAGGTCTTCTGGGAAGACTGGCTATTTGCTAACATCTGGAAACCTGGCTTAAGAAACAGTCCCTGATAAGGTTGTTTATTTCTGGTTATGTTGCTTGTAAATTATATCAGTAGTGAACAATGGCTTTGTCTCTGAGAGTCCAGGATTTGGGTGACAGCTATGGAGGGGACTCATATGATCAGTCTTCCATAAATACTTGCACAGCAACACTTCAAAAATTCTAGACATAGTTATGTTACTAATTAAACACTCTGAAATTAGTATTGTCCTTACTCACAAGAACATGTCAGCTGAGCTTATCCATTCTTCTTGTTCTGTGTGTTTTCTTGACTTTCCAGTTCTCAAATTTATCATTACTAAATCAGAAATGCATAGTGGTCACTTAAAATGAATTAAACAGTAGTTTAGGAATGTCAGAGACTGATAGCATTCAAGCCCTCAGAAAGTTTATTTTCTAATCAGTGAGTCACAATATTACACACAAAATAAATATGTAAATATCAACTTTCAAAAATATAAACAGGTGTAAAAAATATCAGAGGCATAGTTTGAGAGAATGAATAAAGTATTTATAGTACTCAAGGAAATTCTCCTTGACACAATAATTCAATAAGTAGCTGGGCAATGTATGCATGCAGCCTTGTGGATAACTGGAAGATCATTTTAAAAGTAGAAAAGAAGAAGAAAAAAACCTAAGGCAGGATTGGTAATGGGGAGTTTATTGTAAAAATATGAAGATAAGCACATTGGAGAGGCAATGGTATGGATCATAGAAGACTGAAAACCATGGGAAGAATTTCTTGCAACCATGATCTTCTACATCACTAGCTAAAATGACTAGATGTCACCTGGAAACTTATCTGAAATATAATTTTTATCTCACTTCAGACCTGCAAAATAAGAACCTCTACAGCAGCAGTTCTTAACCTTCCAAATGCTGTGACACTTTAATATAGTTTTTCATGATTTGGTGACCTCCTCTAATCAAAAGATTATGTTCATTGCTACTTCATAACTTGAATTTTACTACTGTTATAAATTGTAATGTAAATATCTGTGTTTTTTCTCAGTTTTACGTAACCCCTCAGAAAGGATCATTTGACCTCCAAAGGGGGTTGAATATAGTGTCTCTATAAACATGGCCTTACAACATGGCAAACAACAGGTCAGAGTATTTTTCACAAACTCTAGACTCTTGGCAGATAAGAAAGCAGAGGAAGTAATAAGCAGATAGCTGAGTGCTGTGATTTCTTTAACCCTAAGAAAAAACATTCTTGGTCTGTTGAATATATAAAATGAGATTAGTTTAAGAGAATTTTTGACAATTCAGGATAAAGGGTAAATTCGCCTTGGTGTTGTCACAAAAAATTGCAATTCTGAGTTTATTTTCAAGACATCTTTGAAAGAACGAGTGAGAAAAGAAAATAAGGAATAAAGGACACCTGAAATTTGGCCTGGAGACTCTTGAAAAACTGATTTATATTTACTATTACTTTTTTCTTGAATTAATTACCTTATTTACTTTTGAGATCCTCTTCTAAACCACTCAGCAGCACATCACGGCTTTCAAAAACTGCCCCCTCCTCTGAATTAATATTCAAACACAGGTTATAGGTCTCCATGTTCTTGCCTGTGATCACTTTGGAAGAACTGAGAGTCTGAGAGTCACAGTCCAGCACTTTTTTAAAGATATGATACTCATTCTGTCCCCAATTAAATTCTGTTATTATGAAGTGAAATTCAGTCAGGCATTATTCAGCATTCCCTTTACTCAGTTTCAGCTATTGCTAAAAAGCAAACTCAAGTGGTAAAACCATTAGAGGAAAACCATAGAAAAACGACAATCTGACTCCTGTTTCTTCAGTATCCATGAGTAAATGCAAAGGATGAGTTGAACAAACCATTAGTTCTTAGATGCTTTGGGAAGCCCCATTGGAATGCACTTCCATTTGGCAGTGAGGAGGAGGACACCGTGGAAGCATTAACTGACACTATCTAATTACAAGAGATGGAGTTTAACTTCTGAGCCAAGTGTCCATCTGTTTCCCATTACCAATTACCAAGTTAATACAATTAAAAGTGAGTGCATCATAAACCCAGAGAACAACTTCAGTGATGCGTTGCATTTCTGAAACAGGAGTAATATAAGAAATAAACTTTAAGGAAGATAATAGCAGCATAGGCCAAATGCCTTGCTAAGTCTAGAGTTGACTAGAGTCAGATATTAAGAAAATAGCCCAGGGCTGGAGAGATGGCTCAGAGGTTAAGAGCACTGACTGTTGTTCCAGAGGTCCTGAGTTCAATTCCCAGCAACCACACGGTGACTCACAACCATCTATGATGACATCTGGTACCCTCTTCTATATACTGTATACATAATAAATAAATTTAAAAAAGAAAATAGCCTTGAGTAGATAAATTAGGATTTCAAGACACTGGAATATTTCCTGAGAGTGATGGTATTTCAATACTCAGGCAACATTTAATTTTGAGTATTATACAGCCCTTAAAAGTCCAGAAGGAAGTGATCAGTGTAAAATTTTGTTTTGTTTTGTTTTGCTTTGAGACAGGGTCTGTGTAGCCCTAGCTGTCTTGGAACTAACTCTGTAGACTAGACTAGCTTGAACTCACAGGGATCTGTCTGGCTCTGTCTTGCAAGTGATGGTATCAAAGGTGTAAACCATCACTGCTTGGCCTTTGTAAAGTTCTTAAAAACATATTTGGAATTTTTTTCTTAGGACTCAAATCTTCAAATGTTAGATGTCACTTTCAGTAAGTTTTTAATGGTCACTTTAAAAAGTAACTATCAGTGGGTTGTGTAAATGTTTTGAATACATACTGTTTGGTATATATAAAAGAAGAGAGATACCCTGAGTAAAGGGAGAAAAAAACTATATTTCTGAGTTGGGTTTAGTAGCTAAAATAAACATCAAAGAGCTAGATAATACAAAGCAACCAGAAATCAAACCCAGTCAATAAGTAGAATAGGGTACAAGAAGGCAGTTCTCCAGAAAATGAAGTGCTTATGACCAATAAGCAATGGCAAATATGTTCAACCTCACTAGCCATCAGAGAAATGCAAATTATAGCTATATGGAGAGTTCATCTTACCCCAATGAGAATGTCAGTTATTAAAAAAAATTACAGCAAATTTTGGCAAGGAAGTATTTCCTGCATAATGGTAAAACCCTCCAAGGCATCTATGAGCAGGATCCCACATGAACTAAGGGTAAGCCATAGCTTCATTTCATGATGCTGGAGTAATGAAGGTGGAAACAGAGCATGAGATGCAGTAGAGGGAATATGTTTTCCTAGGACCTAACTCTTAAAGGGAAAGTGAGATGGGCCCAGGTCAAGTTTGGCACATGAAATGTGAGATAACCTCAAAATGCTGCAGGATTTCAAAACTCTGAGGCTTATTTAAAAAGAAGATTATAATAAGTATAATCTATTTTTTCACTTGTTGCACACTATGTAGGAACTTTCCAGTACAAAATGGGTCAATTTCTGTGTCTGCCTAGTCAGGGACTTAAAAATTTATCAACTTATTACTATAAATATAATATAACATGTTTATACTCAAACAATAAATTATTAAACCCAGAGACAATACTATTATTACTTTACTTTGAGAAAATTTTCCAGAACTTGCCTATTACAAAAGATATATATATATATATATATATATATATATATATATAATTCATTTCATTTTCTCTTTATATTTTTTGTCTTCAGTTATCAGTGAAAATGCAGGTATAATTGTTATGTTATGACAGTACATATACCTTGTATGACAGCAGATGGCAATAGATGGGAGGCCTCTTGCCCCATGCAGGCTTCTAAGATGCCTTATCATAGGTTAAAACAGTTCTTTTATTTTTCAATGGTAATTCACAGTGTTCAAAATGACATTTCCACATTATGAATTTTTGTTTAATAACCAGTGGCTTTGAGATACAATCTTTTCCAGCCTAGCAGGATGTCTCCCTTCAAAATCTTTTTAAAATAAATGTTTAATGTGGTTACAAGATGATATGTTTCCCTATGGCATTTTTCCACACGTTCAGTTTTGTTGACTCTTCCCTCACCTTTCCTTCCCTCTTTGATCTTTCTACCCTCAGGTTTCCATTTCTCTACTTTCATATGACTCTCTACTATCCACTCTGTCTTAAAGCATTCCTCTGCCAATGGACTTCATTCTAGTTCTCTGGTATCTACTGGTACTCTTTGTTAAACAAACAAACTCATATACTTAGAATTAGGATCCACATAGGAGAAAGGACATTCAGTGTTTGCTTCTCTGTATCTGGGTTATCTCACTCAATTACATCCATATCTTACCAGCTTCCATTCACACCTCCTTTACTGATTTCTCTCATGATTATATATTAATATTTTATTTTAATTTTACCATTTTATTTATATGTATTTATCTAAAGTATCTTATAATAAAACTTGTACAGACTCTTCATGTGTTTAACGAAACACTTTTGGCAATTGTTATGCAAATAGACTGATCTTAGCACCTTGTTTCCTGAAATTCATTCAAGTACATATTCTTTAAAAATTTTGGAGGAAAACTAATTTTTCTTCATTATAAAAATAATGAATATCTTCTTTACACCCATTTTCTGCCTTATTTTATTCAAATCTATTACTTCTTCCATTCTCTGTGGTCATCCTGATATTTCATAACCTCACTAAGAAATGTTTGATTGCATCACAATGGCCTTCTAACTGACAAGACCTAAAGTCCCTGCTCTGATTCTTTTAATATACTATTGTAAATATAAATGAGATAGTTTAATGTTTGCTGACTATCTGATGAATGACTCCAGATGTACTTGAAAAGCATATAAAGCTCTTATAATTATGACTTATTATTACTAAACTAGCAATACCACTAATCATGTAACTTATATATCACATTTGCATTCTGGAGAATATTTAGTACGACACTTTTATAATCTGAACTTAGATTGCTATATACATGTTGACTCAGGTTCCTTACTTACATAAATTGATTGACTTTCAGGGTAGATATCTTATTATTAATAGTACTCAGATTCATAATTATTACCTAATTCTAGCATGGCTATATGGTAATATGATCAATGACCTCTTTTATTCTGTGACTTATTTAAGCATTCCTCAATTATGATAGATAATAAATTTTATTAATATCATAAGCTTCAAGTGTACTGCCTCTACATTCTATATATTTGGATATAAGTTGTGTGTTTATGTTTTCTGTGTGTGGTATTTTGTAATTGATATATTCAATGATTCATCACTTTCAAAAACAGAGTTGAATGAATAGATAACTTCAGAATATATCTTAGACATATAGTGAAATTAGAAAACTAGTTTTACCTATTATCAACAATATTGTTACATGTTCATTTTACAGAGAACTTAAATATGATTGGTATATTATTTTATGATTAATAATAAGAATGATTATTAAAATGCCATAGATTTTATCCAAATCATTTTT
The DNA here is from genome assembly GCA_004025045.1 of Sigmodon hispidus. NCBI lineage: Eukaryota > Metazoa > Chordata > Mammalia > Rodentia > Cricetidae > Sigmodon > Sigmodon hispidus. The sequence continues at coordinate 27,676 of PVIH01006290.1, read as the reverse complement.
AAAAAATTAAAAATAAACATAATAAATATCTGTCTGTGGGCACGTAATTATTTATAAAGAAACCTGAAATATACAATGTGAAAAAACAAAAAAGGATCTTTAATAAATGGTGCTGGTATAACTGGATGTCTGCAAGTAAAGGGATATAAAGAGATCCATATTTACTACTCCTACACAAATCTCAAGCTCAAGTAGACCAAAGACCTCAATAGAAAACCAGATAAACTGAACCAGATACAGAAGAAAGTAGAGAATATCCTAGAATGTACTGACACAAGATACAAGTTCCCAAACAGAACTTGATAATTCAAGCACTAAGATCAATAATTGATAAAGTCATAGGAAAGAAGCAATTATTACCACTAGTGACTGGTTCCTGGTCACTGGAAATTCTATGAATAGGAGGACCTAATTTGTCTTCCTTTTCTACAGAACTGCAGCTCTTATAAACTGAAGCTAGTCACCATTGCATCCTCTCAGAGGAGATGTCCTGGGACAAATGAACTAGAGACAATTAACTAAATCTTGACCTACAGTGGAAAGTGAGTCAGACAATTATATCCTTCTGTCTCCCTCCCTGTATGATATAGTAGCAATATCTTACAATGTGACTACCAGCCTCCTACAATGGAGAACTGTGACTTTGAATGAAGAATAAATGAAAATGGCCTCATGACAGTAATGGAGATATTGACATATCTACTTATATGTATCTGTAGCAAAATTCACACATTAATTATCTAGAGGTTATTGGGAGGGGTAAAAGGTGAACAATATTTAAAGAGTGTTAATTATACATCAAGAGGTCTATGGCTTTATCCATTTTCATAGTGGGGAAAATATTGTCTTTTATTTCTCAGTATTTAGCACGTATAGTTATCTTCAATTAATTTGCATTTATCACCACATTTCATTATTCTAAATGCCCTATGATATAACAGTTTGATTTGTAATTATCTATATACAGAAGATTTTTTTTAAGATACTTGTGGAAAGGGATAGAAAAGTCAAATAAGTTGTGTAAAGTTAAAAAAATTATAAAATAAATAGGACCTCATGAAATGGAAAAGCTTTGGTAAAGCAAAAGATATGGCAAACACAACAAAATACAGCCTACAGAATAGGCAATGATTTTCATCAACTCTACATCTAATAGAGAACTAATGTCTAAACTACAAAAAAAAATTGGTACACTAGAAATTAACTAACAATATAATTCAATTTTAAAAATGGGCTACATATCTAAAAATAGAATTGTCAATAGAAGGAACTCAAGTAACAAAGAAATTTTCATCAACCTTAGTCTTCAGGGAAATGCTAATCAAATTTACTTTGAGATCCTATTTTATGCTGTCAAAATAGCTGAGTTCAATAACAAGTGACAAGTGACAGCTCCTGGTGGCAAGAATGTGGAGCAAGGGGAACACTCCATTATTGCCATTGCTGGTAAGGGTAAAGTCTTGTACAGCCACTATATAAATCAATATTATAGTTTATCAGAAATCAATCTACTTCAAGGCACAGTTATGCCACTCAGGCATATACCCAAAAGATGTCCACCCTACCACCAAATAATTATTCAACTAACTATGTTCATTATGGCTTTATTCATAACAGTGAGAAACTGGGAACAACCTAATAAAAATGAATAAATAAAATATGGTGGTCCCCCAAAAAATGAATAAAGAGAATATGGTGAATTTAGACAATTTTCTCAGCTATTAAAAATATGACATCATGAAATTTGCAGGCAAATGCATAAAATTATAAAAAAAAATCATCCTAAGCAAGACAACCCAGATCTAGAAAGACAAACATGGTATGTACTAACTTACAGTGAACCTTAGCTGTTGAACAAAATAGAATCATGCTAAAATACACAGACAAGTAAATAAATGACAAGAAGGGTTAGGAGGAATGCGTGGATCTCTTTGGAAGGAATGATAGAATAGATTTTGGGGGTGGAATGGAGGCAGTTGTGATGAGAACAGGTATATAATATAAAGAGGGAAGGATATAGGGAGAATATGGAGAGAGACCACTAAAACTGAAGAATATTTGGGGTCTAATGTGTAAACCTGGTACAATGGAAACTTTCTGGAACCTATGTGAATGACCATAAGAAGAACTCTTAGTAATAAAGGATATGAACTCTGTACCAGCCATATTCTTGTGATGAGCAAGGCTTCCAGTTTTGGGACTGGGACACTAGCCCAGCCGCAAACCCTTTTATCTAAAACATATTCTGTCTGTAAGATGTGCTGGGGAAATTTTAGCCCAGAGCTTGTGAGAGTGACCAACTAATTACTGTGATAGTTGGAGGCCCACACCATAAGAGGAGTTCATGACTGACACTGCGTAGATGACCAGAAACTGTAAGCTAGATGACTCAGAGATCTAGAATAGAACTAAGCATGATTGACTAAAGAAAAAATGGTTCCTAATGATATTCAGATCTATTTATATTTGAGTGCCTAGCCCAATTGTCATCAGAGAGACTTGATTAAGTGGCTGATGGGAGCAGATGCAGCATAGTACCACAGAAAATATACTAAGTGAAACTCAGTGAACCCACAGAAAGTCAGAAGGAAGGTGTTTAATAGCCAGAGATGTTGAGAATTCTAGGGGAAACTGGTTTTATGAATCAATTAACTAGCCTCATAAGCACTCACAGAAATTGAAGCCACAATCATGGAGCCTATGTAGGTCTGTAGTAGATATTCTGTATACATACTGTGTTTGATTATCTTATGGTTTTTGTTGGACTTCAGGCAATGGGACTTGAACTGTCTCTGATTTTTTTACCTGCTCTTGGGTCCCGTTTTTTTTTTTTTTTTTTTTTTTTCTGGGTTTCCTTGTCCAGTCTTGATTTAAGATTTGTGTCTCATCTTTATTGCTGCTTGTAATTCCATGTTTGGTTAATAGCCCTGAAAGGCATTCTCTCTTCTGAAGAGAAATGGAAGAGCAGTGTAACTGGAAATCAGGAAAGATGGGAGTGGGTCAGAGAAGAGTAGAGAAAGGGGAAGTTGTCATCAGGATGTATTGTGTATGAATAAATAATAAAAAAAATTAGAACTACTAGGAATCAAAGCTGGAGAGATGGCTAGACAATTAAGAGCATGACTGCTCTCAGAGGATGGCTTCATTTCTTACACCCACATGATGGATTAAAACATTTAGATATATGGAATTCTAAAATAGTTGGTAGTGCCCTGTCTTTTTCACTTTAAAAAACTGAGATTGTTGTCTATTTTGATATTTAGTGAACAAGAAAGGCTATAGTTTAGAAATACTAAAACAGTTTTTAAATAAAAGCTTTTTTGTCATTTAAAATAAGTGTTCTGAAGTTACCAAATAATCTTCCTTCAATTAGTCAAAAAACCAAAGAAAAAATTAAAGTTATATATGTGAGCATCCACCATTATTGTCAAGCCTATGCATTAAAGTTAATAATACATTAAAAGGCAAACTTTTATCTAACTTTAATCCATGCAAGGATAGTCTAAGATGCCATTTCAAATCAGGATCACAAAATGGGGCATAAAATTTCAAAAGATTCAGTATACACCCCCAAAAAGAACAAGGGTCGGTCTCTTTTGTTCTTCTCTGTAGAGTATCTAATCCACAAGTTCAGTTAAAAAATTACATAACATTTTTAAATTAAATTATATTGTTTGATTTGATTAAAAGACAGGTTTTCTTTTCTAAATTTATTTATTATGAATAAAGTCATATTTCTTATCCATGTATATTCTTGTTCAAGCTCCCTTCCCCCTCCAACGCCTTCCAGACACTCTCTCTTCTCCACATCACTCTGACAGGTTTTCATATAATTTTTTTATATACCCTTCATTCTAGTTTTTCCTCCTTGCTGCACATGTGTGTGTGTGTGTGTGTGTGTGTGTGTGTGTGTGTGCATCTATGCATGCGTGCCCAGCCTTCTTGTTGTTCTGATTCACAGACTCCGTGCTTCAACAACAGCTCTTAAATACTATTCCTTAGCATTTCAAGAAGCGATTTTCAATAGTTTAGCAATCAGAACCAAAAAAAAATATATAAGAAATTTAATATATTCCATACTACATTTGAAAGAGCATTTTAACTTTTATTTTTAAAGAAAATAATAATGTATGTGTCTTATAATATGTTAAAGTCTTAGAAATTTTAAGTCATAATTTTAAATATTTTATTTGACTATTTTCCCATTGCCAAGATAGATTTTAATAATGGAAGCAAATTCAAATTTCTGTTTTTTCTATTCATTTATTATTGAACACATTTCCCCTCTGTTAGTTGTAACAAGATAGATAGGTATTCATATATAGGGACAATAAAAATTTTCAAACAATACAAAAATATCTCACATCTGAAGTTTGAATTCATTGTCATATATTTTGATACTTTAACATGCCATGAAAATCATTACACACAGAAGAAGCCATCTGGGTAATAAAATCAGCATTGCTAGCATAAGTAGTCATTACTTCTGATGAGCACCTATAAATACCTCTAGAAAACATGTCTAGCATGGAAATTGCACACTTCTGGCTTTCACAATTGGGATCCCATATCTGAAGGCTATTTTTTAGCTCTCCATCTCACTCTCTATGCTAATGCTTTTTACATACTACACATTAAAACTCTTTGCAGGCTGCAGGGCCACTCACTCAAGTATCTTGATAGAAATTATGCCTTAATGCTCTGCTTGTAGTGCTCTAATTTGATTCCTCTTTTCTTTCTTCCTCTACCTTTTTATGGCATCAAGTCCCTTCACTCATCTCTTTTCTTTCACATATTCCTCACTCTGTTTATGAACCTGCCCTTTCATGTTCTGAATTCCAACAGATTAAAGTTCTTTATTAATGTAATAACTGCTGATGAGGACTCTTTTTACCCAAGTGAACATAATTCTCTAAGGCTCTCTGTGAAGCACACATTTAGAATTTCTTTTTTAAAAACTTTTTAATTATTATTATGTGAATTGATGTTTTGCTTGCATGTATAACTGTGTAAACGTGTCAGATCTTGGAATTACAGACAGTTGTTAGCTGCCATGTAGATGCTGGGAATTGAATTCAGGTCCTTCAGAAGAACAGTCAGTGCTCTTAACTGCCGAGCTGTCTCTCCAACCCCTAGAATTTATTTTAAATTTAGATTTATTGTTACTTAATAAGTTTCAACTGACTCAGTGTGTAGTCATCATGATGACAAGACTGTCTTCTAAACCTTATCATCTTCAATAGTCTCAGTAACCTTCTGAGGTCTGGCTCAGCACAGAAGCTATAGTCATATTCCATGTAACTCTAAATTTGAAGCTTGTTTACTATTGAAAACTAATTTTCAATATTAAATTTTAATATTCAGCAGCAAGAAAATTCTTTATACCTACTAGACATTGCACAAGGCCCAGATGATAGGAATTGAAGTTTAATGGGTAAAGTTGCCGGCATCCCTTCAAGTTGGTTTACTTACACATATATTCATTTTATCCTACAGATAGCTTCATTAACCTTTGTTAACAATTGAGTTGGGCTATGGATTCAAAAATCAAGTGGAAAAGACTCTTTTCTCAATCTTAGAAAACACGTTACATTAAGGCAGAAGTTATGTACTTTTCCATTATATTTAGCTATTCTTATATAGGTGATTATTACTCATTCTTTTCTCATGAGCATTGTTTATATGGTGAAAAAAATGTACAAGTAGCAAATGTATGTTATTAAAAAATAACATTGTGTTATTTGTTTGTTTTTGTTGTTCTTATTTGCTCTGAAGTCAGGAGTAGAAATTAAACATAAGATACTATGAATACTTGAATAAAACTCTACAACTGGACAGGAGTTTTAAAATTCCTTTGAAACTTAATTATTACATTTTAACATTGAAATACTCTTTAATATAATGTTTTCTTATTATACATTTTCTTATAAGTAAATTTTAAAAACGAAATGCATAAAGTTAATGTTGTTAATTCTTTCAATATTTTTAGGTCGCAAGGAAATAATTCTCTCTTTACTAAAGTTGTAACACACACTATCTTTAAAAGTATTTATACTGTACGTTAAAAAAGAATTTGATGTGCTTGAACATATAGATGTACTTCTCTTTTTGTTGGCGCATAGTTTTAATTATTTTTAAAGGATTTTTTTCCATGTATCCCCCTGCTCTGACCTTCCTTTCCTCCTAGTCTTCCCTTATCTCTTCATCCTTTCCCCCCAAAAGGGCAAGAAGTCCCAAGGTGTGTCAGTGCAGTTTGGTGTATCCATTTGAGATAGGTCTGATTCCCTCATCCCAATATTAGGACTATGTTAGGCTTTCCTCTGTAGGGAATGTGCTCCAACATGCCAGTTCATGCACAGGAACATAGTCTGTTCCTACTAGATTTACAAATAATTTGTATCATGAACTTAAATTTTAGCTTAATTATAAATACTCATATTTCAAAGTATGAAACCTGTTATAATTCTAATATTGTTAGTACCATAATTGTCAGGGATCAAGACTCGGCTTGAGCCTCTAGGCCTCTAGCTAAAGGCTCCCGTGGGAACTGACTGAGAAACCAGTCACTGAGCCAGCACGATGTTCTCCCAAGTAGAATAGACATTCTCCCAAATAAAACAAATGTTCTCCCAGATAAAATAGATATTCTCCCAAAGGAAAATAGATGTTCTGGTTTGCTTCAAAGTAACAGAGAAGTAAATCTAAAAAATAGAATAACAGGAACATTCTGTGGCTAGGTTACGTAGCAGTCCTCCCATAAAGGTAGCTCTAAAGAATAGAATAGCAAGAATATTCTATGGTTAGGTTACCTAGCAACTCTCTCCTGAAGGAAGACCAGTCACCTTTCTACCCTGCCAACATCCTGCTCCCCTGGCCAGCTTCCTGCAGGTGTTTGAAGATTGTCCCCTCCTCATATTCTGCTATATAAGCATGTTTAGAAACTCAATAAATCAGAATCCCATTTGACCTGCTGCCTTCCTTTGCGTCTCCCTTCCCTTCATTCTATCTCGTAGGTGGTCTCCTGTGTTGAAGTCCCGCGGGTCGGGACGCATAATCACAGACATTTATCAAGGAATATTAACTGAATATCTAGGCACTGTATGACACATTATTCCTTGATATACATAAAATAACTAGAGAAGAAACTCAGAAATTTCTTTATATAGAAAGATGAGAACATAACTCATTTCATTTATATAACACAAAAAATTTTGGTACCCATGTTAAATTTTCATAGCAAAACTGCTTAAAAAATTTTTGTCTGATGCTATTAGTAGACTAAGAAATTAATACTTAAATACAAAGGTTTTACAACTGAACTACCATATCAAATGATTTTAATGGCACCATCACAATGAGCATAAATAAACTGCTACATGTCTAGAGCCCTTTAGTGCCTCACTCCAAAAATGCATTCATATATAAGAACAAGAATTATTAAAAATGTGTACATTAATAGGGATGGGTTTAGAAGGGGAGAAGTGACAAAGTCATTAAGGCTCTAAAGAAACATACATAATTCAAAAAATAATTATTTAAAACATACATATATATATAATGTAAGTTTTTATTTTTAAAATGCTATGAAATTGAAACATGATCTTCCGAAGATTAGCTACAACTATAAAAAAACAGAGGAGAACAATATTCTTAATAAATTCTCAACAAAAGCATTTTTGTAAAAAAGTGAAAAAGGACTAGATTATTCCAGAAAAAATCCAAAATTTGCTAGCAATTGGTTTGGTTTTTGGTTTTTTTTTTTTTTTTTTTTTTTTTTTTTTTTTTTTTTTTTTTTTTTTTTTTTTTTTTTTTTTGAGGGGGGAGCAAAAGAAGAAAAGACAACAAAAGTATTATATGCTGAACTGTGCCTTTCCCAAATCTATTTTTAAATATCTTCAGATCTGAGAAACATTTAAGGTGTAGCCAAGGCAAAATTAATTGCTATGAATAGGTTCCAAATTGATATCACTTGTATCCTCATAAGAACAAGAAACCACATGTAGAAAGGGTAACACGAAAACACAACATAGGATGTCAGTTTGGAAGCCAAGGCTAGATTTCCCAAATCAGTCCCTGCAGAGACCTTGATCCTGAGCCTCTGCAAGTGTGGGAATATAATATACTGCTATTATTTCCAATAACCAATCTGTAAATTTTTGTTATGAAGCCCTGAAAATTAATAAAAATCACAAGAAATTATCAGATATCTATGAGAATGGACAGATGGCTCAGTCATCAACGTGCTTGTGCTTTAAGTATGAGAATTTGGATTAGATTGCCCAGTACTCATGTAAGAAAGTCAGGCTTGTTGTACACATTTGTAATCCCAGGTCTGTGGAGTTAGGCAGATCCCTGATATCCACCAGCCAGTCTTTTTCAGACCAATTAGAAATACTGTCTCTGTCTCAACAAGAAAAATTGTTAATGCCTGAGAAATGACAGCTAAGACTGTGCTCTGGTGTATGCTCATGCATACACACATGGATATGCATACAGACACACATCTTTACTTACAAAAAATTTCTTGCATTTAAAAATCTTAACAACTGTCAACCAAACCTTTAAGAAACTTACTTTGTGTATACAATTTCAAAAATGTAGGTATATCTTGAAATTATTATATTTCATTATCTAGATTCTAGATTCTAACTTTTAATATTTGTGTACATGTATGCATACATGAAAGTATTAGCATATATTACACATATATAAATACATATGTATATGTATATGTAACAACTGAGTCCATTTCATCTTATTTATATGTATAAGACTGACCACTTAAGATTAGATAACCAGTTAGGGAACTTAACACTGGATAAAACTGATTCTTCTTCTTTCAGCATCTAAAGATTGCCTGTAGTTCTTCATTTAGGGCAGAGACTTTTAAAATGTTCCCTATTGGTATTGTAATTACACAGTTTCTGATGGCCAACAATATTATTAAGGTTTAATTGGTACAACTTCCCTGTTGTGTATACAAAGTACTATATCACAAGTGGTTTTTTTTTTTATTTGCTCTTATAATCTTTTATTCCCTCTTGTTGTGATATTCTTTGCTTTTTAGTATAGTGGTTCTGTTGTAGATGAACAAAATGTTGAAATCTCCATAGTCACTTACTCTTCATTTTGACCAGTTGTGTTTCTTTTTCAGCATCTGCTGAAGATTCTTTGAACAGGGCTGAGAACTACAATTACATGTGAGTGTAAACATGAGTATCTAGAATAGAGTTATACATTATATTTGTTTAAGAAAATGACAACAATAGAATTTTATTTAGGGTCTACTACCTCACCAGCAATGGGGAATTGATTAGGTACTCAGTACAAGACCTAAATTACTTTCTACTGAGCAGGACTTATGTCCAAATAGACATTTGTTGATTGTCTCCTATATAAAAAGTCCATATTACATCACTGGTTATACTTTAAAAGGTAATATTACATCAACCAAATAACCAAGCTTTGCAATTTTTTGGCATATGCTTATGTCCCAGGACTTGACTCATTCATGTTAATTGCTGCTGTGTTCATAATACATATGCAATGAACAGAACCTAGATATATATTAACTGATAAATAGATAATAAAAAGTAGTACATGTATACAATATTAAGTTGTCATGAAAAATAAAATCATGAAATTTGTACATAAATACAATTAAAAAATATTATACTAAATTTATTAACATATTCCTAGAAAAAAATCATTATAAGTTCTCTGTCATCTATGAGTTTTCTAAAATTTTTCACATGTGAGTATTTTACCTGGAATAAACCAAGAAGCCAGCTAAGTAGAAAGGTACTGAGGCATGAAAGAGCTGTACGGAGATATAGGACACCAGTTCTATAAAGGGAAAATGAGCAGAGCAATTGATTACTTTAAATAGGGGTGGTAGTAATGCAGTGAGGGTTGAAGCTGAGCTAAATGATGCTGATAAATTTGAAAAGACTATATAAAAATGTAGTATGTTTATTTAAAGTGTATATATATGTATACATGTAGAGAGAGAGAAAGAGAGAGAGAGAGAGAGAGAGAGAGAGAGAGAGAGAGAGAGAGTTAAAAGCTATAGACTAAGACTAACCAGAAGTCTAGTGACAAGAAAAAAGAAAAAAGAAATACCCCTTTGAGTTGTTGGTCAGAGGATATAGAAGAGACTTCCAAAACAATACAGGCTGTTGCCATTGTTGTTGATTGTTCCCAGAACAATAGTCAGGACACAGAATATGCAAGGATCAGTCTTAACCATACCTGGATGCATCCTTCCTGAGGACTAGTTTTCTTAATACCTGAAATTTCTATGCAAATTTCTGAGGGAGAAAGCAAGCACTACTTTTATTCAGCTGTAACGTTTGTAAACCACATTGATGTTCTGATGTTCATTGTTTTTATATTTCTAGTCATTCTAACTGGGGTCAAAGGGAATCTTAAAGTAGTTTTAATATTTATTTCCATGATAAATAAGAATGTGGAAAGCATTTTAAATGTTTATTAGACATTTGTACTTCCTCTGTTGAGCACATCTGTTTACTACATCATATTCATTCATTGTCATATTTATATTTAGGGTGCTCAAGTTTTAATATATACAATTTTGTTTATATATTATAGATATATAATATCTATAGTCTCATGTTGTATGTCTAGCTAACTAACAATATTTCCCATTATTTAGAGTTGATAATGTCTGCTGCTTCACAGAAGGTTTTTGTTTTTGATGTTTGTTTGAATTTTCTTACATTAATTTTTGAGGTAATTTTTCATGGTATTGAAATCCTGTTAAAAAAATCATAATTACATCAGACTTTAATTTTTCTACCTAGATTGTCTTTCTCTGATTTTTCTAACATGTCAAGTTCATCAAAAACTTATAAAACAAAACTATTTCTCATTAACTCAGACCCTTACATCCTCTGGGTTTTAAACATTATTTTTACTTTTCACTATTAATTTTCCTAAGAATATAATATCTATTTTCCCTGTCTTTTAACCCAACTGTTTTTGCATGCTATTTCATATCTAAAGTTTATAATAAATCATATAGTTAACTAGAATATCACTTCTGTATTACCTCAGAAATTTCAACTCAAATATTAATAAATTGAGTTTCTTTGATCCCTTATTCTAATAATTTACTAGTTTTTCTACCATCTCACCCCAATTCTGTATCCTCAGAATAAATGAAGACTACTAATATTTTATCCTACTTTGTTATGTTCAATTGCATTCTTTAGATTTCAAAGAAGAACTAGTGGTACAAATTTATTGACACAAATTTAAAGTTAATTTTGTTATAATATATGTATTTTTTACTTTTGTTTAAAACATATGTTTATGAAATTTGTTTAAAATTGTAATGTATAATTAAAAATACAAATTAACAGTTAATTATCTATGATAATCAATTCTATAATCACAGTAGGTTTTTTAGATATAAAAACGTATTTCAGTTATATAGGGAATCTTCAAACACTTTAAAGACTTAAAGAATATAGCATTTAAATTATTTTAAGAACTTAGACTGCTCTGGAAAATGAGACATGTCTCCTCTGGCAGCATCAATCTATTTCAAGAGGATCATGGGCACCAAAGAAACTCCATATGAAATTTAATTGCTTTTTCAATTTTAATTTTAATTTTTTTAAATATATAATTATTATTTGGTGATTTCACATCATGAACTCCATCATACTCAGTTATCAGTCCTCTCAGATTAATACTCACACTTAGGATCTCCCTGTTTACAAAAACTGACAGAAACAAATTACAAATTAGTTCACAAGATTTTCCTTTCATGTAGGACTATTTTATGTTGTAAACTAAGTAGATGAAGTAGATGAATTAATGTTCTTTATCATCATTTCTTTAAATATTAGATAAATGGAGAGCCCTTGTTATTAGGGGACAAACATATACCAAAAAATTGATAGTTTCTGGAAAATTGCTGCAACAGTTAGTTACTATGAGTAAACACACTTAGTGGTTCACATGAAAAAATTTAAGAGAATGAATTTCAATTAAGTTATTTTTACATATAACAAAAATTACTGTTAGTTATCATAGATATGTAAATTAATTGGACTATGGCATCTGGTACAAAATGAATACATATATTAAATCATCAGGACATGCATACTAGTGACATCTAATATTTACATTTCTATTAAATATTCTTATAAAATGAAATAAGGTTTTTCTTTTCTTTTTTTTAACAACAATCTCTTGGGAAATAAATAAAGAATATTAAAAATTTGCATTGCTTACCTCACTTCACATTTGTCTGCTCTCTCTGGTTTCATTTTTTTTGTGGTGATGATTAGCATTGTCAAATTGACCCAACCTAAAATAACCTGGGGAAAAAGCTTCACATCACTCTATATTGTCTTCATTGGGTTGGTGTGTAGGAAAGTCTGTGAAAATTTTTCTTGTCATCTCGTGGGGGAAGACCTAACCCTGTACAGGTGGAACTACATATTAAGCATTGGATTCTGTGGATACGAGTGGAAAAATCAAGCTGGGCACAAGCTAGCAGGCAAATAACCATGTACATGTTCATTCTCCTCATTCTTGATAGGACTGAAATTCCTGTATTGACTTCCACAGAGTAATGAAAAGTAACCTGGAATTGAAACAAACCTCCTTCTCTATAAAGTTGCTTTTTTTTTAATATATTATTTTGTTGTAGAAACCAAAGTGTAATTAAAATCATACTTTTGAAAATGTATTACTTCACCATATCTCATGTCTTATCAATGTTTAATTTAAATAATTAAAATAAGTAAATTTAACAGTTAAAAAATAAAAGGCTTATCCCCTAATGACGAAAGGGATATTGACACACCTTAGTCACAGTAAAATCTATAAACTCTAATACAAACTCAGATTGAATTAAATAAAAATTACTAGTTAGTGTGAGAATGAAATAAAGTACAAAGGCATGCCATGCCAGTCTAAAAATAATAATAGATAAAGAAAATAAGAAAAAAATTTAAAATGCTTTAGCCTTTGCTTTATGTTAGAGTTGCCTCTGGTATTTGTGGGACTCTTAACAGTGAGAATAGGGACTGTCTCTGATTCATTTTCTGGCTTTTGAAATCATACTCTTCATATTGGATCACCTTGCCCAAATTTAATATATGGGGAGGTGCTTAGTCTTTCATATGGCATATTCTATCGGTAAACATGAGAAACCTCTTTCCTAAACAAAATTAAAGAAGGAGTGGATTGAGTGGGTGAGGAAAGAACAGGTAGAAGGAGCGACTATGATAGCAGGAGAATTGCTGCAGAGATGTAAAATACACATGTACATAAATAAATGATTTTTAAAAATTAAAAAGAAAGCCCAAGCTTTTAAATGACAATAAAAATGAATGAAATGATAATAGTAATAAACTAACACATCAGAGTTGGACAAAATAAACAGGAAAAAATAAAGCCTAAGTGAATAAGAAAGTATTCACCCACTTGCTTTTGGAAATCCCAAAGAAACCCAAATCTGGAAGTCATGAGGCCAGCACAGAGGACTTGAGGCAGGCCTGTGCAGGCCCTGGGCATGCTGCCTCAGTCACTGAGTTCAGATGAGCTTTCAGGAGGTTGTTTTATAGGGCCTTGTTTTCTTAGTCAATCTGCCTCCTTGTAAACTACAGAACCTAGACACCAGGGAAGCTACCACCTACAAAAGCTTGGGCACACACCTAATGGCTTCCTTTCATTGAAGGAAGTAATAAAATTTCCAGAAGAAGGATGCGAATTTGAAGCTGTGAATTGAAGAGAAACATCACATTAAACCAGTAATTTCCATTCAGTGAGGGTTAAATTATGATGCTTTCTCTAAGGAAACATCTCCCTCAGGAGAGGGCTGCCAAACTTTCAGATCCTCAGCCTCTTGTAGAGCTTGTCTTTGCCTCTCATTTCACATGGCCTCTCTGTCATTCTTGCTTACTGTATCATCATACTTCTGCTGTCTATGCTGACCCTGAAGAATTTTCATTTTTCTTAATTTCATTCTCTACTTTCATGCTTTTTTGTTTTGTTTTGTTTTGTTTTCATTAACCACACAAGCCTTTTTCCGTAGTGGCATCGGGCCTTCCAGTTTTTACATCTTATAATTCTCATCAAAACCTTGCTTTAAACATTGAAAATATTTTAAAGAAGTTAAACTTCATGAAATTTTCTCACATTACACACCCATGCTAGAGAGATGGCTCAGAGTTTAAGAGCACTGACTGCTCTTCCAGAAGACCTGAGTTCAATTCCCAGCACCCACATGGCAGCTCACAACTATCTATAACTCTAGTTCCAGGAGATCCAACACTCTAACATGAACATACAGGCAAAGAACTCAACTTCTTATTCCACTTATTTAAAAAGCTTGTATTATATTTTATTTAAAAATCTTCAATCCACACAACACCAAAGGCATGCCTAATTAATGTCCTCATATGTCTGCCTCTGGGCCAATCAGTAATACACTTTTAATAGCAGTCTCATAAACCATAGGCATTTGTTTATCATTTGCACTTACAAACACAATGGAAAATAAAATAGAAGAAGCTGTTGAAACTAAACAGAAAGCATGATTCTACTGCTAATTTAATATGTATAAATTCCTGGGGCATGCCAATATCTTTTGTCAACAATGTCACCTATAAGAATCTAGAGCCCAAAACCTTGAATAACCCAATCAAAAAATGGGGTACAGATCTAAAAAGGGAATTCTCAGCAGAGGAACTACGAATGGCTGAAAGGCACCTGAAAAAGTGCTCATCATCTTTAGCTATCAGAGAAATGCAAATCAAAACAACTTTGAGATACCATCTAACACCTGTTAGATTGGCTAAGATAAAAGGCACAAATGACAGCCTATATTGGAGAGGATGCGGATCAGGGGAACACTCCTCCATTGTTGGTAGGAGTGTAAGCTTGTTCAGCCACTTTGGAATGCAATATGGCGGTTTCTCAGAAAATAGAGAATTAATCTCCCCATGGATCCAGCAATACCACTTCTAGGTGTATACCCTAAAGAGGCACATTCACACTCCAAAGGTATTAGCTCAACTATGTTCATAGCAGCATTATTTGTAATAGCAAGAAACTGGAAACAACCTAGATGTCCCTCAACTGAAGAATGGATTAACAAACTGTGGTACATCTACACAATGGAATACTACTCAGCAGTAAGAAAAAAACGATATCCTAAAATTCACAGGCAAATGGATGGATTTGGAGAATATCCTCCTGAGCGAGGTATCACAAACTCAGAAAGATAAGCAGGGGATGTACTCACTCATTAGTGGTCTCTAAACAGACAAACAATAAAAAGCTAAATATGCCCAGCTGCAAACCACAACCACTGATCAGCTTGGGATAAGAAACACCCTGGACTGACCCTTCTGATCCCACTCCAACTATAGGAACACCTGACTTACTCTTGAGGGAAGGGGGAAAAAACAGGATTTGCCGGGAGTGGAGACTGATCTAAGCATTATTGGGTCAGTGGGACCATAAGACTGTCTGCTGCCTGCCCAGGGAGGTGATGGGGAGTTGTGGAAATGAAAAAATGACCTGATGTGGCGGGAGGGGGAAGGGACCTTGAATAAGGATATACAGGGATGAAAAAGAAAAAAATTCAGAGGGAAAGCTGAACACAAAGTAAATATATGTGTAGTAATCTTATTTGCATTATCACCCTGGATAAGTCATACTTATGATTTTTATCTTCTTCATAGTTATTTTTAACTTATCAGCATTTTAAATTCATTTTACTGTTTTTCTTGATAAATACAAAATAAATAAAGAAGGAAAAAAATCTCAAGAAAAATAACATGAAATAAAAGTCTATTAGCAAATGTTTTAAAAGCTCATATAGCTATATTTTGCCAAATTTATTTGATGTTTAAAACTTTGTCATTCAATCCTCCTCTCTGTCTCTCTCTGTCTCTCTCTCTCTCTTTCTCCCTCTCTCTTTCTCTCTCTCTCTCTCTCTCAAACACACACACACTTTCTCTCTCTTATGCTGTGTGTGGTGCAGAGTATATTTGTATGTGGACATATATTTATATGTTCACATCCTATAATATTCTTAGACATTTCAATGTTTCAACTGCTGTAATCATAAATTATTTTGAGCACCTGCAAATTTAATAATCACAGAAAAGTAGAAATCTACATAGAGATTTAATCCTTAAATTAAAATTATTTTAAGTGGAAATAATTGTAATGTAGTACACACATAAAAGCTAATCAACACACACAAATATATATATACTTATATATTCATTTTGCTTAGCATTTTTACCCAAAATACCAATAAATGCTGTTTAGATAGCACTGGTAAAGTATTGTCAGTTTTTTTGTATCAGCATTTATTCTTTTCTATATACTTTAATGTGGAAATGCATGTTAATATGCAGTTCTAATAGTCTGCAAGCCTGACTAACACCTAACAAGCCTGAGGAATGTTTCCTGATGACAGGACAATTACTCAAGTAATGACCAGAAGACAATAAAGGAAGGTATTAAGTAGTGAACTAGAAAAACTATGGAATATGGATCTTAATTTTCTACCTCTGACAACCTTGAAACAGATAATTCTCTTTGTTGCCATCTCTGTTAACCTTTATGCATGTTATTCTGAGTCAGTCATCTCAAATATATATATGTTTTATTTCAAACATGAGAGATATGAGTCAAAGGTAAAGTTAAAAAATTCTGAAGCTGAGTAGGGAATTTGATTGGGTAAAGGAAGAAAAGCACAAAATGGGTGAGAACACCCTCAATAACAGTGTTGGGAGGGCAATGCTTCAACAGTCATTTGCAAAGGTTTTTGTTTCTAAATATCTCTTTTGTCAAAAATCCTTCAAAGTATTATCAGTTCACAATAATGGGCTGAATTCTATATTGTTCAATGGTATACATGTCAACACAGACCCACATGTATGACTTTCTTTATAACTCCACTAAGAACTCTGCTGACACCATCCATTTTACAGTATATGCAGCAGCTAATATCTTCATGAAAATTTCACAATAAATTTGATTTTTCACAACTCATGATTATACAAACAGAATTATATTAAAAAATATTTCTAAATAAGATTCTGATTGACTATTAAGTATCATGCAAGCCACCAATCTGGTGTTCAGTCATAAGAATCCAAATATAATGCCTGCTCTTTGAACAGTCCTTCTAGTACAAGTGAGAAGTTCAAGGATGATCAAGGGCATAACACTGGCACTGGCTTAAACATGATGACAGACTCATGCTGTCCTATTTCCACATGGCACATGTGATCATGCAGTGAGAGTCAGAGAGCGTAGTATCCATGCCTATGGCTGGTTTCTGTTTCTCTAAAACTCCTTTCATTAAAAAGTACTGATTAATATCCAAAGTGATCTACATTCACAAATTTTCAAGGAATTATGGAAAATGCAATTGATGGTTTTTTTTGGTTTTTTTTTAACTTTATTTTATTTATTTATTTGCCTTGGTGTTTGTCTGAAACAGTTGTTAGCTGCCATGTGGGTGCTGGGAATCGAACCCGGGTCCTCTGGAAGAGCAGATGGTGCTCTTAACCGCTGAGCCATCTCTCCAGCCCCTCAATTGATGTTTTTAAGACTATATTAGCAAAGAACAACTCAATACTCCTTAAAAGTTCAGTTTCAAGAGTGAAACTAAGTTTGTCCTGATTATTTCCCCTAGTATTTTGGCAAGTGTAATGATTTATATACACAGTCACATTGCTGTTCAAAAGGATGAAGGGTAAAAAGGTTTACCATGAGGATGATAATGAGGAGAACAAAAAGCTGATAGTGTATTATTGTTTAAATTGTCTAATTAGGTTCCTGAATAAATTTAAGTATTAATTAATTATCAATTATATTTCAGATTAACAAAATTTCTCCTTGTTTCCTTGATGATAAAACAGATATTCTAATGCTGAAGTATTTGTCAGAATAGTCATGGTCATGGAGGTGTAGACCAGAATATAGAACAACACAAGCAACTAGCCTAGCAGTTCTCAGCTATTAGATTACACATTCTCAAAAAAAATGTAAAGCCTAGGAAAAAGTTTTGTATTGTGTATGTTAAAGTAGTCATTATATATAACTGTTAATTCATTAATATAGTATGATTTTAGAATAACCTAAAAAAGCTTGCCTAAAGTATTTAGGAGTCACATAAAAAGGTTCAGTCTTCCTCTAACATCATCTGATCTTCAGACAAATAAAATTTTTAAGACTTTTAGGAAATTAAGTACCAATGGTTTTGCGGATTCCGATTCTTATTTTAGTACAATGATACATAGAAATTGTATCTATGGTTGAATGAAATCTTGTTTTACTAAAACTTACTTATTAAAACACTAGGCCCAATGCCTATAATATATCACCAATTAAGTCATTACTGAGTTGGTTATAATGTTGCCAAGAAAGATATTATTTTCACAGTGTCCACCTAACTAAACAATCAGGCCTGTGAACTTTCAGAAATAGAAGAAAATTTAGGGAATCATAAAGGAGTCTCTTTTTAATGAACCATTTTTCTATTCAATGATTTTTTTTTCTTTTAATTTAAGAAAAAAAAATCTCTAGACAAGCAGGCCATTCAACTTGCTATATAGCCAAAAATATATTTAAGCTGTGGTATACTGTGATTTTAGTCATTTGCCACCACAAACTAGTTTATTTATGCATTGCTTGGCATTAAACCCAGGATCTGTGAAAACATTATATCAATGATCTATATCTCAGCCCCTGTTTGATGGTTCTTATTTGGGGTTTCAATTCATAATGTGTTTTACCTGTACTAGACAAACTTCATTACTATTTTCATTGAGAATTTATTTGAAAAGTGAGATAAATCCTAGATGGGTAGGAGTGGAATGCCAATGGTCTTAAATTTTCTTTGTACATATCTTCAATACTGAGTAAAATGATTTTGTTCCATTAGAGTATCTTGTTGCAATATTATTGATAGTGTGTAGCATATTGAAGCTATCATTTTCTAAAATGTATGAGAACAAAACTATCTTTTGCTGTGCAGATATGATTGTCTCCTAGGCTCCATCATTATTTTGCTTTAAAATTAATGTAGGTAAATATTTGAAAATATTTTACTGAGAGCCATACTTACATTAGAAAATCATGAAATTTTTGTCTTACAAACTGAGATCAAAATGGGATTAAAATGTGCTAAGTTATGAGGCTTTGAGTAGACATAAACATATTTGTATATAAATCATAAAGAACATCCAGTGTGCAATTGAGGCATTGATTATTATTTTTCTCTTTCAGAAGAGAAAACATTTGTTTGTTTGTTTGTCTGAAAAAAGAACTAACTCTAGCTCTGGCTAGCCAGGTGCTAGCTGTATAGACCAGGTTTCCTTGGGACTTATTGAGATTTGCCTGTTTCTGCCTCCAGAGCGCTAGTTTTATGGCATAGGCTGACATTTCATGTTGGAAAGCACTTCCTACATTTTCTGATATACTTTTAGAAGTATCACAAATATTACATTAATAATTGTTCATCTTATTGACTCTTAAGCACCACATGAATTGAGTTTATTTCTCTTTTGTTTACTCTGTTTATCTTGATATTGTCTTTAAACAAATAACAAAACTGCACTTACTAGTGCCATTTTCCTTATAAATTGCATTCTCAAAATAGTAAGAAATTAAATGTAACCTAAATTATAAAACAATAAACATAATTATTTTAGCTCCAAAATCATCAAAGATATCAGGGACATAAGTGAACCTCCTAGTATACAATAAACTCCTTCATTTATACTTTGTTTGTTTTTCTAATTCTCTGAGAAAATGATGTGTCTGTTCCCTTGCCTAATACAAACTGAAACTCTGCCCCAGCCAGCAAGATTTTGCAGCATGGACCTGAATCAGGGGGCAGGACAAATGCTGGGATAAAAAAGACGAAAGAATTGAGAGCAAGTCTGAATTTCTGATCAAGCTCTGATCTTTATTTTGCCAGCAGTTAAATAGGGACTCAAGGTGGAAGAGTGTAGTCAGGCATGTAGGGTGGGGGAAGTCCACAGTCAAAAGGGTGCCTTGCTAAACAGGGTAGTCACTATAGTAACCTACCTTTTATCAGTCAATTGCCTGTAGGGAGTCACTTGTGGTTTGAGAGGAGACATAACTTGTAGGGAAAGGAAATCTTCTGAATTCATGGCATAGCCTAAAACAATGGGGATTATAGCCTTCCAGCTCCCAGGAAAACTCCATTTGAAAAGATATACTTTTATAAATATAAAAAATACAAAGGCAAATTCAGTTTAAATTTATAGATAAACCCATCCACATAGCAATTAACTTATATTTTCCTTTTTTATAATTTTTTGTTATATATGTGAAAAATTTCTAAATACAACTACTCATGCTTTATAGAAATTATTTTCATTCACCTTTAAGCAAGCTATTTTCTATTGAACAAGAGTTCTGGACTCCATGAAATATTTACATATGTCTACAACTGATTTATATGAGTGTGTTCCTTTTGCAAATAAAATATCTTTATTATTAAAGACTAGATATGATTTGTGACATGCTATACTCAAATACAAAATGTTAAAAACCCATTATCTGCTCCAAAAAAAAAACCCTCAACACTTTGAAACAGTTTTGAAATGTAAGAATGGTGAAGATGGAGTTCAGCATTTTGAAACCAACTTATTTTAAGAAAGGTTGAAGTAATATTTATTTATTAGAATGTTTTCCCACATGGGCAGTTAATAGGCAGTCATCATAAGGTATAGTAGTAACAATTTTAACAAACAATAATGAAGTTAGATATGGTACCTAAAAGAACAGTATTAAATCCAGGGTCTGGCCTAAACACATATCTTAATGGAACATCGGGTCTGACCAGGGAAATGTTTGAGGAACATTTCTAATGGCAGCATGTTCTTGGGAGCCAACACCCAGGGAAACAGCCCCCCCCCAAGATTATGTGACTAAGGCATGTTCATGTTCTTTGGTAATTAAGGGAGTCACTACCCACAGTCACAGTTGTGACTGTGCCAACTCCTGCAAACCCTGAATACATTTTTTTTCCTTTTAAAAGAAGTTTCATATTGCTCAGAACTAACCCTCCTATGTCACTTCACTGCAATGGGAATGTTTGGTGTGGTTCTGAGCTAGCTCGTTCTCCACAATAAACATTGTTATTGCCTTCTGCTTTACTCGAGTCTCTGGTGGTCTCTCTGGGGTTGCAATCCAGGCACAACAGTACCTACTACATTACTTGTAAAACACCTCCCTGATACAGAAACTGTCATAATCCAATTAAATGGCTTCATAATTACATATGTAAAATACCTGAGTAAATAGTACTATATCATCTATCATTGCTCAATTTCAACGGAAGTGCCTTTTATAGGTCTGACAAACTTTAAAATATAATAATTTTAGTTTTTACCTGATTGTAGAATATTTGCAGTCATTATAGAAAAATAAGGCCAATTACTTATAGGAAAAATGTGATAACACAGAAAAAATGCACCAAACCTTAGTCCTTCAACAAATGGGCAACATTGTCTGCTTAAAACGTACACAAAACATATTAAAAAACATTAATATCCAATGTAATAGCATTTTTATAGTTTAAAGATGGATCAATTACTTAAACCTTTTTTGCCAAATCAAATAAGCAATTAGCTAACTATAAATAAGAATCATTAGATGATGGGAAAAGATCTCCAAAACACAAACTGATCAAGGAGGGAAATAATACTAGGAGATAATTTCTCTGATTCTTTAACCATCCTTTTCTGTCTAAGAACAGGACACATTACCAATCCTCCCAAATAGTTTTAAAGAACATGTTGATGTGTTCATGTGCATTCCCTTTGTGAGAAGCCTTGTTCTCTAAGAACTGGTAAGAGTGGTTATTTGTCTTTGTGGGAAAGCTTGAGAAACTTTTACCACTAATTCTATAATGATATATTCTTTGCGACTTGAAGAAAAATAATAAATCATACCAGATTGCTAGCATAGACATCTTCTTGTAAACTAGACCTGAGGAGGATTATAGGAAAGTAAATGATTGAATCATAGGGAAAAATGATAATGTCTACTTAAGAGATATAACCTAGGAGCCTTCCTGGCTGTCTCTTCAAATTCAAACACTCAGAGTTATCTTTTGAACTCATTTCTCAAAAAGTAATGCTTTGTTTAAAATATTTGTTATCCAGTAAATATTGTAACATGGCCACCTTTACAGTAATATATGTCTAGGTTAAATGATCTTTGTGGCTAAACAAATAGAATGTGACATAAGAAACTTACTAAGTTTGATGACAATAATGTAAATGGTCCAATTAGATGGAATCCACAGTATAGTTCATAAAATGTTGTATGTTGACATTAGTCTTGTGTTTTGGAAAGAAGTACTTTTGAAGAGTGATTTAGTCAAAGATGTTCTAGCAAATAACTCAGAAAAAAATAGCTGTAAAATAAAGCTGTAGAAATCTTTTTTCTGTCCTTTCTTCCTTCCTAGTGTATTAAACCACTATGCTAATACACAATGTATGTTAGTAACATATACTAGAAGTATAGTAAAAAACTAACTTTTTAAATGGATATTCTTGCTTTCCTTGTGACACTAAAAGAGAAATTAGGTACTGAAATGGAAGAAACATTGCCAATAAAGATTTGGGGATATTTAGTTGAAGGAAAGACTACAAATGCACACTCTGTTTTCTATATGTTTGGCATGCCTGTGTTCTCTTGATATGAGTATATTCTGAAATAGTCTTCCTGTAAACTCTGAAGTATTCTAAGACCCAACGTCTCTGAATTATTTGATCTCTCAGAGGTTGCTTTACTTGTTTTAACAGATTATTTTTGTAAAGCAAATTAAAATTTTAATATCAATTCTACCATGAAAGTAGGTGGAATGACTTCAGATTAACTGTTTCCTCCTCTTCTCTAAATGCAGTTACAGAGTTTGAAGCTGACTCCCCCTGAAATCCTCTTTGATGCTCTTACCTCTAGTAGATCACAGAGACTTTTCTTCTTCAAATTTCCTTCTCAACACATCTCTGTCTCCTGCGTGATGAGATTAAAGGTCATGGTATGACTGTGAGTAATTCTGTTCTCTGATATTCCAGGCTGATTTCATTAAAGATAAAACGCATTTCCACAACTAATACAATAGAGAAGGAAAAAAATCTCAGGTCAAAGAGAAAATATTTTAAACAATATTATAAAATATCTTTTTTCTAATTAAAGAAGAATAAGCTTATCCGAATACAAAAAAACATAGAGATAAGCAAATACACTGGATCAAAAAGCAAAGTCCCCTTGGCATATCACAATCAAAACACTAATCTTGAAGAACAGAGAAAAAATATTAAAGGTGCAAGGTTAAAAGACAAAGTAACATATTAAAGCAGACCTATTAGAATGACTTCTTTCATTTCAATAGAGACTATGAAAGCCAGAAACTCCTGCATAGGAGTTCTCTAAACTCTGAGAGATCACAGATGCCGCTCTGAATATTATACCCAGCAAAACTTTAACATCACCACAGATGAAGTAATTAAGATATTCCATGAGAAAAAAAAACAATATTTAAGCACTATGTATCTAAATTACAACTCCACAGAAGATCCTATAAGGAAAACTCCAAGCTAAAGAGGTTACCACATAGTAGAAAACATAGTGATTACATAATCTTAGACCAGCATATCAAAGTCACCATTTTCTGTCAGTTATAAATTACTCTCATTTTTACCCAGATTTAAAAAAAAAATTCTAAAGGAGAACCCTGTCCAGAACAGAGTCAGAGGTGAGCGGATTCCGGTACCTGAACCACCCATCGGAGAATCCCTCTCTGGGACCAGGGTCAATCCCTAGGGTCTGATCTCAGACTCTCCCTAGCCAACAAGAGCTAGGCTTTAGCTGTGAGGGGCTCCACCAGCAAACCCTAAAAGAAGGGAACTTGTGTGGCCGGGCCTTGCCTCCAGGGCAAACTGCATCATCACAAAAGGACTGAGGTTTTGAAATTCAGACCACTGTCCAGAGCAGAGTCAGAGATCTATCAGACCCCTTTCTCAGAGGAGCCAGGAGACACACAAGCCCTCTTGCTGCAACTGGCTAGGAGCTAAATAATCATGAACCACTGAAGCCATGGGCCGATGCCAGTGCAAAAACACATATAACAATATAAAGAACAATAAGGTAACACCAGATAAGCAGGGGATGTACTCACTCATTAGAGGACTCTAAACAAAAATGCAAAGAGCAAAGCATGTCCAAGCTGCAAATCACAAACACTGAACAGCTTGGGATCTTAAACACCTTGGACTGGTACCTTGGATCCCACTTCCTCCAGCGGAACACCTGACTCAGTCTTGACATTGGGGTGACAAAAGTGGATCTGCCAGGAGTGGATGGTGAACACAGCCATAGTGGGACCTTGGGAACTCCTACCCTTGCTGGGGAGAAGATAAAGAGATGTGGAGAAGAGAGAGTGATTGGAAGGGGCGGGAGGGGGAAGGGAGCTTGAACAAAGATATACAGAAATAAAAAATATCACTTTATTCATAATAAACAATATAAGTGTGAAAAATCTAAAACAACAAGTATAAATTAGATTCAGACATTTACATGTGAAGACATTTCACCAAATTGTAATTATTAAAAGTAAATTATAAAATTGCACTCAGGCTTACAGAATAACATGTAGGTTTTATTGATCAAGAAATATAATTTTAGAAGTATGTAAGTCAGGATCAACAAGATGGCTAATCAGAAAAAGTTAAGGCTGCCAAACCTAAAATCCTGAGTTTTATCCATGGGAACTACATTTTAGAAGGAAATAAATAACTCCTACATGTTTTTCTCTTATGTCTAGAATAATATCATAACATGCATGTTCCCAGGACTACAAATAAGTATATAAAAGTTAAAAATTTAAAAAAAAAATGTTTAAAGGTACATAGGTCAATTCAGAATAAATATTATTTAGCTGTTTTACTTATTGTAAACTTTAAAACTGTAACTCATGATAAGACATAATTATGCAATGTTTTCTTCTTTCCTTATATTGTCATTGAATTTTTCTTCTGTCTATATAGAGTCAAAGCTAGAATTCCAGACATAATTTTAGTTTTCTTATTGATAACCTTTTCAAAGACAGAAATAATCTTAAGAAGCTAAATGTTTTTAAGTGAATAAAAGTTTAGAAATTAAACATGTTATGATTTTAGTACTGCCAATATGATGTCAATCTGCTCTCACTTTCAAAACCTAGCTTGTTCACTCATCTTTGGGTAAAAACAGAGTAGAAAACCACTCATCTCTGTGTCTTATTGCTCATCTCTGATGGACATACTCCTGGGGTATGTAATCAGCAATAAGGTGTCTTTACTTATGTATATACCTGATTCAGTCTCATCAGAAACTTACAGCTGCTAGGTATTTCCCCTGTTACTGATATAGACAGAGTAATGTAATCTTTTCACAGTTTGTCAATTTTCAAAGTTCAAGAACATGAAGAGGGATATTTATTACAAAAATATAATAGTCTAGAGAGACTTAGAGAAGTGCTAGAATGTTCAGACAACAGATCACAACAGCAGAGGTAACAGTAGGAAAACAATAATAAGACCCAACATTTTATATCACAAAGAAGAAAAGTTAATCTCCGCTATTTTCAGCAACTTCCCAGGAGACTCATTTCCCAGGAGGTCAAATATAAAACTGTACAAACAGAAACAAAATAGTATTTGGCTATTACTCACATTTTAGGAAAATTAGATTTTCATTCGTAATTAAAATAAAATCTCCCTTTTAATGGCAAACCTCTAGATATTTTCAATAAAAATATGATTATAAAAATGGTAGGCTCCCATAGCTTCCGGTTTTGCTCCCGGGACCAAATACTGTCTGCAGAGTCCCAGCGCACTCTGGAGCAGGGACACATAAAATCTGCAGGTCATCATACCCGCAGGCCCTGCTGAGGGAAGTTGCAAGGCTACCCACCGCCACCTCAAACTGAGCTAGCCAACATCTGCAAGATCCCGCCCAGAGGTGAGGAGGGGTCACCAGGCCCAAACACCTATATCCCAGCCTGGGAGGGAGAGTTCAGCTCCCATAGCTTCTGGTTCTGCTCCCAGGTCAAAGTGTTGTCTGCAGAGTCCCAGCACACTCTGGAGCAGGGGCAGATAAAACCTGAAGGTCATCATAACCACAGCTCCTGCTGAAGGAAGTTGCACGACTACCCACCGCCACCTCGAACTGAGCGAGCCAACATCTGCAGGGGTCTCTAAAGGACAGACTCAGACCCTGACCAGAGAGGTGACAGGAGGCACACAAAACCGAGTGTCACAACTGATCAGGAGCCATCTAATCGTGAACCACTGAAGCCATGGGCAAACGTCAGTGCAAAAAATTACATAATAATACAAAGGACAACATGGTAACTCCAGAAGAGAGTGGCGATTTACAAATACAAGACCTGAACTGAGCAATGAAGACAAAACAGAAGGAAGCAACACCAAAAATTATTTTTTGATGATCATCGAAGCTCTAAAAGAAGATATGAAAAAAAGCCTTATTGAAATAGAAGAAAATACAAACAAAAAAATGAGAAGAGATGAACAAATCTATGAAAGAAACATATCAGGAACTAAAAGCTGAAATGGAAGCAATAAAAAAGGCACAAAATGAGGCAAACATGGAAATAGAAAACCTGAAGAAAAAAGCTGGAACCACAGATACAAGCATAACAAACAGAGTTCAAGACATGGAAGATAGAATGTCTGAAGTGGAAGACTCAGTAGCTCAAATAGATATATCAATCAAAGAAACTAGTAAAACTAAAAAAGCCATAAATCAAAATGTTCAAGAAATCTGGGACACCATGAAAAGACCTAATTTGAGAATAATAGGAATAGAAGAAGGAAAAGAATACCAGCTCAAAGACACAGATAATGTTTTCAATAAAATCATAGAAGAAAACTTTCCTAACCTGAAGAAGGAAATGCCTATAAAGATACAAGAAGCTTACAGAACACCAAATAGGTATGATCCCCAAAAAGAGTCAGCACGCCATATTATAATCAAGCCACAAAACATACAGAACAAAGAAAAAATTTTAAGAGCTGCAAAATAAAAGGGCCAACTCACATATAAAGGCAGACCCATCAGAATAACGCCTGACTATTCAATGGAAACAATGAAAGCTAGAAGGGCTTGGTCAGAAGTTATACAGATGCTAAAACAGCATGGCTGCCAAACTAGAATACTATACACTGCAAAATTATCAATCACCATAGATGGAGTAAACAAAGTATTTCAGGACAAAGCCAGACTGAAAGAATATCTGTCTACCAATCCAGCACTACAGAGAGTATTAGAGGGAAAACTCCAACCTAAGGACCTCAGATACACCCACGAAATCAAAAACAATCAATAAGTCCACAGAAGAATACCCTAGAGAAAGGAAATACAAAAAAGTTGCCACCAAAAATGGCAGGAAATATGAATCAATGGTCACTAATTTCCCTTAATATCAATGGTCTCAACTCTCCTATAAAACGTCACACACTAACAAGATGGATACAACAACAGAAGCCATCCTTCTGTTGCCTACAAGAAACACACCTCAACTGCAAAGACAGACACAGGCTTAGAATAAAGGGTTGGGAAAAGA